>VWZS01006858.1:0-32962 GCA_013397075.1 Rhabdornis inornatus
CTTTAGAGTGGCTGCAGCTTTATGTAAGAGTTCATACGCACTCACAAAAATCTATAAATTAACACTATTTTCTCATTATTGAAATACTGAACTCTTAATTCTCTTTCTCACAAAGCCTGTTTTGTATACACAATGAAGCAGTGCTACCATTTGCACTCTCTCCTCTTCTTATATGTCTTTACCCATTGCTTTAGACAAAAAAAAAAAAAAACACAAAACACTCTGGAAATGCCACCACACTTGAATCTATCACCAACACTTTAAGGGTCACATAGGACAATCCCAGAAAGCCACTGAGAAGTCCACAGAGCTCCACAACACTTCATATTTTACAGAAAGAGCCTCTCATATAATGAACAGAGATGAAAACAAAAGTCATTCACTACATTTTTTTCATAAGGGTAAAAAATGCTTCACACATATAATTAAGTTATACATGGAGAGATGTTTTTCTTCAGTACTTTAATTATTCATCAGGTATCGCATTGTTTTACTGTATGAAATGGCTGATATACAGAAAAGCTTATTCTTTCAGAAGTATAATTTCAGCCTGTTCAATTATATTCTTCCCAGCAGTAGCTAAAGAGAGCCTTGCAAATGTTGTTTTCAGGCAGTGAGAAAATTCAGCCTTGCACCTCTCCCCTTTGCTCCCCTCCTAGGCCTTAACTATGTTGTTTTCTTACAATTAATTATTTAGGTGGTTCCAGTAACACTATATGATTGCTGCTGTACAGTCACACAGACATGAGCTGAGCAGTGATACAATTCATCGCTGTTTGTTTCATCTAGGACTTGTACTGTGTGAGAAAAGAAATTTTCCCTCAACTTAAAGCTTGCTTAAACTTAGCAATTCAGCATTTCAGCGTTATTTTTTTAGGACGTAACCAGCAATAAAAGATTGCTATAAATATGTTCTCCCTATATTTGTGCACTGCATAAATATACTTTAATGGTGGTAATTGAAATTTGAATAGGATGCCAACACCTGAGGCAGGCTGACGCGACATTTAATTTATACAATTAAACGTGAGGGTGGGGAAGCACTAAACAAACCATGTTTGTTACTTGTATGTTTCACATGAGACCTGTTTTCTCAGTTTATCTGTCCTGGGTTGGGTTTGGCAGGGTAACATCTCACAGAGGAGAGAATTAGTCCCTGGCGGGGTCTGGCACAAGCAGAATGGAGAGAGGTGCTTGCCATGAGCAGGCACCCACCCACAGGCAGGGGACCTGGATGCCCCAACAGAGCTCAGGAGGGGGAATCGTCCCTTCATGGATTCACAGCATAAACCCAACAGCAAAAAGCCATTTTAGACCTGCAAGTTTGACCACCAGCTCACCAAGTGCAAGGTGGTGCTTAAATTCCCTCCATCCAGTGGGGCCCAGGTCAGACCCTATACAAGTCCTGATCCTACAGACTCAAAAAGTACATTTCTGCCTACATAAATCATGGAATGAATTGTGGAAGAAGCCAGGTATGTAACAAGCCACCTACACATAAAATATGACTGAATTGGGGAAACAATTGCTGCATTTTATAAATACTTTTTTCTACTGCAACACACAACAGCAAAGAACAAAGTCAGCCCTAACTTTGCTGGCAGAGGGGGAGACATGACAGCCCCACATGCTAAAGCTGAGCAGATTCAGATCCTCTCATCCCACCAGGAACATCCCCTCTTTAAACAAACTATTCCTGGTAATCTGCTTAGTCAATGCTTTGTGTTTCTGTCTGCACGCTGATTCATCAGAGCACACCAAAGGATCTCTGCCATATGATAAATGCAGAACACAGAGTGAATAGTGCCCAACTAGAGTGCTTGTCATTATTGAACTCACAACTATTGCATAAAGCAAACATGACCAAAAAAAAAAAGGCAAGAAAGGAGGAAAAACGTCTGTTTTCTATATTGTTATGGGTGGAATTCCACCCTTCATATGTGAGTGCAGAAAACTCAGTCAAAGTAAGACAGAGGGCATGTGTGCACACACACGTACACACCAGTGCAAATGCACATATTAGCAATATGGGATTGTTTTAATGCATATCAAATCACTCAGTGAGGGGTTTTTCTCTTTCTGAATCTGTACTCTATGGCCCATCAGCATTATATCGGCTTTTAATATAACCAGGATTACAAATCATGTGTCTCCCTGGGTAGTACTGTGACTCTGGAAAAAGCAGGTGCTATTTCCAAGCACGCATATGGGCAACCATTACAATATGAAATATGCACATGGTGATGGGCAAGGTGGAACGGGAGGGGAATGTAATAATCTGAGACAAAACAGGGGCAGACCTCACGGAACCCAGGTCATACCAACGAAACAAGTTGAACAAACTCTGGGCTTGCCCTGTAAGGCACCATTGAGCAAACCCGCCTTTAGACATGAAGAGTGAAAACAGACAGGTTTTATCAATGCCAGAAGTAAAACTGGCATGACCTTTCCAGGAAAGAGGATTTTGATGCAGGGGTTTTGCAGGACAAGATGCAATCTGGAGATTTCAAGAGATGCTGTGGCCACATACACAACTCTGCTGTGTTCCCATGTGACTTATCCTGGTTTACAAAGGCTTTCACAGACGTTAAAAATTCAGCCATCTCACAGACCTGATCCCATCAAATCACAATGCTCCACAGAAAGCACTCTCAAAGGCAGGAGGATCTCCTGCCTCCCCAAGAGCACCCCTTCTCAAGGGTTAGCCATCACCCATCACTCTCTATCATGGGCTGGAGAACCACACCCTCACAGTAAACAAAATCCAGCAGTTCCCATCCATTTGAAGGGCGCTTGCTCCTCCTCCAGAGCATGCTTCCACCTCATTATCAAGAAAGTTAATAACACAGCTGACCTCATGGAATTGGCATCATCACTGAGATTCATCGGCAGGCAATAAACTCAAATAAATTAAACAGAATGAAAATTAAATGTATCAACTCCAGCCACTATTTTACCACAAAGCATCTTTAATCCACCGTTTTAATTCTACCTCCAGTTGTGCCTTAAATATATATCCATGGCACATTATTTCTTCTTAGGATTATTGTTGTCTTTGCATCTTTCCTGAAAAATGAAGTCTCATCTTGTTTAATCCTTATCATATAAACACATTCAGTTTTATTACCAATAACTACACTCTAATCCTGTTTGGATAATTTATCAATGTTTCCGGGCTAGAAAAACATAAAAACGTATAATCTCATTCTTCACTATTAGCATCATATTTAAAAGACATTTTATATTTGATTTTAAAAGCCGACTGACCTGCTTACTTTAAAGAAGTTTGAGATTTTTTCCTTTTACTTTCTTTGCCATGAACTAAAGTAACCGTATCCATAGGCTAGTGTTGTGTTATTAATTTAAAATACAGACAAACGCCCTCAAAAAAAATGAAAGTGGTTTACCTTCAAACACACGTGCTGCAGGACTGAGCCTGTGTTCCAGCAACTTTTTTCAGCCACAACAGTCAAAAGCTCCCCATGAACACAGAACAACCAAACTTGAGAAATAGCCTTAAGTTTATTAAACTGGAAGGTAACTGTTGACACATACTTGCTTTCAAGGGGTCCTTGGCAAGAAAGTGGCAGCAGTTACAACAAATTAACAGCGTACAATAAAAGCGCCATAAACATGCAGCATACATAATAAATCCAATCAAGTCTTCAAGTCCCACAGATAAAAATGACAAATAGCCACTGTCTGGGAAAATAAAAAAATATACATTTCTCATACACTGCTGTTCATCATGACAACATGTTTTTTCCCCTAAATCTAAAATACAAATTAAGTGATTTTAATATGAACAGCATTGTACATAATATATTTACTTTCCAGCCTCTCCTCTCCTTCCCCCTCCCTTCTTTTCCAGCTTGTGAAACCAGGGAAACTCCTTCAGCAAAGCTTTCTTTGGGCTGATTTGCTTTTTAAAGATCTGTGCTGTGTTCCCAGTGTTTATACAGATGTGAGCTGAGTGATGCTCAGCAAAACACAACGAGTATCCCTGAACTGTCAGAACACAAATACCACCACACTTACAGCGGCTGTTGCTCCATAATTTACTGGCTGGCTGCATTAATTTCCTGCATCTAATCTGTTTCTAATTCTAGCTGCTGAGTTTGGAATCTGAAATTTGTAGCCAATACGAGGCATTTCAAAGTTTGAGCAGCATGCACTGAATTTCAGCTCAGAAAAAGAGGCCACCCCAAAAGGGAGCAAATGGAGGTGAACCGGGGTCCGTTCAGCATCTGGATATCTTTACTGCCAGATTTAAAAGCCCTTCTTGCTAGCAAGTAGCAACTTGGCAAGGTACAGCTTGGAAGCCTCTGCCTGCTCTACCTGCATCGATATTCCAAAAGGAGCTGCCACAGTGGGAAGACTCTCATAGGAGAGGGAAGATTAACAAGCTCTCATGCAAGAATAATTAAAAAACGAAACATATAAAGTGCTTCAACTGCACAAACTCCTCCTTGTTAATCAAAGGGGGGAAACAAAAGACTTCCTTAAATATCACATATATGGTAAGTCTAATAACAGAAGTAAATTATAACAATTACAAGTCATTAAAGAGAGTAATTAAAAATAACTGTTTAGATAACAATGACTTTCTTGAAATGCACATAACAGAGGTTCAACTTTTTAATCACTTTTCTGCAATAACTTGCATAACTTCAGAATAATTGCAGATTTTTAATTTTTATATACTGAAAGAGCATAAAAGTGAAACTCATAAATTATATGCTAACTCCAGCTGTTAAATGTTGGCATTTTGTCTTTAAAAAAAAAAAAAGTTCGAAATCTGTTTCCTTAAACCAAGGAAATGTGGAAAAAGGCCATCCTGCCAGTGGAAACATTCAACAGCAGAAAGCTCACACTGCGGTTTCTTGCCGAGGCAGCAAACTTCTCTAAAAGGGAAGTTACTGCCAACTCAAATACTGTTTGCTTTCACACCCAAGAACAAACTGTGTGCATGGTGAAGGCTTCCTGAGGGCTCAATGCAGCTGGAGCATGCTGAATAAAGGTAACTAATGTCAAAGCTACTGTAAACTTGTTCTCATTTTTCTATCAGCAAGTTCTCATCAATGAAAACAAGGCTATTATTCCCCCATCCTTCCTTTAAAAAAAAAAAAACAAAAAAAACACAAAAAACAAAACCAAGAGAGAAATGAACTTTTATTTTTATTTATCCTCATTTTATTCCTCTAGTTTATGATTCAGGGCACTTTCTTGCTGCTATTTCTAAGCAGACAAACTTGTTTGCAAAACTTTCCCCTGCCCTTTCGGAGGACAGGTCAAGCTCAACTTCATGAGCACAATAACGATGAATTTCCAGGGCTGAACACAACATGCAACAAGGTTCCTCTCCCTAAGCAGGAAATGCAGAGGGAGGGTTTCAGTGCAACTTGACAAATTAGAGCCAGAAAGCCATGCCAAAGCAAACATCATTACTGGGAGGGCTCTGCTGGAGCACAGATGACAGTTGGACCGGTGTCCTGTCCTGGCTGGCAATGGTCACGCTACCGTTACGCAAGGCGGGCGTGCAGCTCCTCAC
This sequence comes from Rhabdornis inornatus, assembly GCA_013397075.1. Classification (NCBI taxonomy): domain Eukaryota; kingdom Metazoa; phylum Chordata; class Aves; order Passeriformes; family Rhabdornithidae; genus Rhabdornis; species Rhabdornis inornatus. The sequence goes on from VWZS01006858.1 coordinate 5,552, forward strand.
CCAGGGCTCGTATGGAGCTGGGCAACAACTTCTTCCTTGGGGCAAGTCCAGCTACTGCCTCCCTGTCTGCTGCAAGCTGTGCTAGAAGTGCTGTCCTTCTCGAAAACATGCCTAGGAGAGATTTTTCCTTCCTCGAGAATATGCCTGGAAGTTGAAAGCCCAAACTACTGCATTTAAAGAAAAGGGATTTTTCCCCTTGCTCATCAAAGGAACCTGAGAAAGTGCGGCTATTGTGACAGCATAAGATAATAGCAGTTTCATCGACGGCTCCACTTTGAAATCAATAGTTATATTATTTTGAAATACAATGAAGGAAGGAATTAAGATTCTTGTAACATCTAAGAAAAAACTAAACATTATCAAATCCTGCCTTCCCTCTTCTAGCCAGCTGGCATACCCAGAATCAAACACAGTTAATCATTTAAAGGAAGAATCCTTTTCAAAGCAGAAAATCACACCGTTTATTCCAGAACTCCTACTCAATACTATTTTTTTCTGTGTACTAGTGCCTAACACAACACACTGAAATGGCATAAGGCATAAATGCATCTTTATGAAAGAAACCATGAGATTGAGTGAGCGGCTGAGTCTACTCAGGACTCAACTCTCTTCCTTCAGCTGAGCTCAAGATGGGGCTGAGGTGGAGTTACCACCACCCTGACCTTACCCACCTCAATGCACCCACACAGCTGTGCAAAGTTCCCAGCCACCTGTCTTCTGATCATTTTACCACAAAAAAAAAAAGGTAAGAAACCAAAGTTATGACACACAGCATTAAGCATTAACCCCACCCTGCACACAGACTGAAAAAAGCTAACCTTTCCTTTTGAAGACAGAAAGATAAAAACTGGTCAGCCCTCCTCTGATAGCAGAGCTGCAAAATAAAGACACTTCTCGCCAGGTCCCTGCGATGATTGATGCTGCAGCCTCTCCCTCCTCCATCACTCCCTACCTTGTCTGGTCACTGGTGGAAAACCAGGCAGCCACGGCCACGCAGGCGGATCTTGCACCTTCTCAGGCCGCAATCCTCCTGTGCCAGGCTGCTGCCAATGTCCTTGCAGCCGCCGGAAAACAGGCCACAAGGTTCAAGTTAACTGCAGAGCATTACTACACTGAACATCTGGTCATGAATGAACGGATTGCCCACTAACTCTCAGCGTTGGGCAGCTGATGAAAAATTCAACATTTTCCTTGTTGGCACAGTTGTTTTGGAGAATTCTCTAGAGCTTCCTGAATTATATTAAGAAAATTTCACTGCAGCAATCTATATCTGTGAGAACAGCTGGTGTTGAAAGGGATCTGCTGCACTCGGTGTGCTGGGGGACCTCCTGTTGGATTATGCTACTCTTACAACATTTGTCCTTGAGAACTTAGCTCTGCCTCGAGGTCCTACAGACAGGACTGTTAAACTTAAAAACAAGTAAAAAAAAAAAATTAAATTAGGAAAGGGCATCTGGGTGAGAGAAGCAAGCTCTCCAGGTCAGCCAAAGGCACTCAGCATCTCCGCTTGCTCACGAGGCTTGGCTAAGCCAGGACAGGCTCTATTCTCTAAAACACAGTGTTATGATTTCTCACCACTTTCTTCCCTCTCCTAGCATTGTTTTAGTTGAGTAACAGAAACCTCTATTCTGATAAACTCTGGGTCAAACAGCTGAAATGCCTCAATAAATTTTATAAATTTCCCTCCTGCAAAGTCAACTGCCGCGTGCCAGTTGCATGGATAAAAACCAGCTCCACACCATGCACTGAACTTGTCTAAAACTCAAACTTGAGAAATCAACCAAAAAATCAAAAAGAGGAGGGAACTAAATTCAAGCTCGAGCTCAAAAAAAAAAAAAAAAAAAGTGTTTATTTCAGGACAACAAAATTTGAATTTTAAATCTTATATTATTTTATAGAAATTAACTTCTTGATAGTGTGATAGTATAATAATAAAACATGTATATCTTTTTTCTTAAGGAAGTGGTAAACTTAAGTCATGCTAAATTTAGGCTATTATCTATGCAGCATAAATTTCACTTCTGTGTATAAATGCTAACTTGCATATTTCTCCATGGTAACTAAACTATGATTAAAACAACAGTGAAACCAGCCTTTAAAGCCACCTGTTTAACTAGGAACAACCTAATTTACAAAAATACTTAAACTTAGAAATTTCATGGGAATCTAGATCACGTTTTTCCCAGTAGAAAGCTCACTTTTCTATGATCACATAATTGTAATATACTTGGCTTTGGTTGGTAATCATTTTTTTCTTTTTTTTTTTTTAACTGGTGTAATTTTTTCCTGCATTGTTCAGCCTAACACAAGTGGTATTTAAGATTATAAAGAATAAGTCTCTAATAACCCTTTCCAAAAAGGAAGTTATTTTGCTCCTTTGAAGGGATTAATTTACCTAGAAAGTATCTTCATGTTTTACAAAAGGAACAAATGAAAGAAATGAGAAAATCCCAAACTGAAATTCCCATTAGATATGGTAAGACACCTTCAAAACTCATTTTTCTGTTGCGATATCCTTGTAATTTACTAATGAAGAAATGGACTATTTTTATGGGTCAAATTAAAGAAATAATTATAATACGACCCAGAATAGTAAAAGTGTAGGTACAAGCAATATTTTCTTATTTAATTATAAAGCATAAAAATAGATTTGAATATGAATCATTTTTTAACCATAGAATTAAATTTAGTATTTAAATACTGAAAACCCCTTGAAGTAGAAATATCATCATAATAGGTTTAGTTTAGTGTGAAATACATGACTCATATATTCATGACACATATCTAAAAATGCCTCATATTAAAACTTTATTATAATAAAAAATTGATCACCATTTTTGTCTACTGGTTTTCACATGATGTAATACCTAAGGCCAAATCTCTGGCTTTTAAGTAATGATGAGTGAAATAGTTTCACAGCAGCACCTCATAAAATGTTCAGAGTCCATTGCATTTACACTTGCCCATCCAATGTCATATACAAATGTGTGACGGATGCTAATTAGGTAACAATGGTTTTAACATAATGCCTACAAAAATCCACATTAAAACCTTTCCCTGCTATTAACAGCCCTGAAAGGATGAAAAAATGCAGCTCTAAAGTTATAACCAACACGGTGAGAGGAGAACACCCAGAGTGCCTGATCAGACACAGAATAAAGCCCCAGGTCTGCAGAAATTTACGAGCACCTGGAGATCGTGTCATGGAGCTCAACAGGACAAATACTGCAAAAGTTAAAGCAAGCTCAGAGATGGGACTTTCGAGTTGCAGCACATGAGCTGTAGAGTTGAGAGTCCAAGAGTCAAATGTGGTTTGGACCGACAGTGATCCTCACACCAGCTCAAGCATTTTCCCAGGTTTATTTTCTCATAAGTTTTACACCTGTTAATTTACCTATAGACTTTGAAAAATAAAAAAACCCAAACATTTTGTTCTAAAAGATCAATACTCTTTAAGAGAAAAAGTATTTCAGAACTCAATGTAAAGTTCACCAGATTCTCATTTTTGCAGACGCTGTCCAAGATGACAAGAACTGAAGCCCATGCAACCAAGAAAGGCAAAATTATTATTTTATTCTTAGCCCAAGTCTTATTATCTTCTAGATCTGCCAAAATTTTGTGAACAGTTTTATTGCCTTTGTAACCAGGGTCTCCTCTTCCTTATGTTTCTGAAGTCTCTCCATAAATTAACCAAAAAACATACTTATAACTAAGTAATACCACAAATACTAAGCAAGTGATCTGGAGTTTAAAGGCAGGAACCACAAATAACACAACATTAAAAACTGGTCAAATTTGCAATTCTGTCTGCAAACCAGTACACTTTTCACAGCCACATCACTGAAGATCAACAGTCACCAGTCCTTCAGAAGGGAAGTCATTTCCAGAGAGCAAGAGAAACATCTGTAAGTTGGGGTACACAAGTGGAGATGGGACAGGAGAACCAGAATAGGTGGTGATCATCCTACAACCCTCCTATCAATGGGAAGCTACAGAAGCAACCAGAGAGACCAAGAAATCCATAAAGTTCTCAGTGCTTCCCTATGCACAACCCAAGTATTTGGGGAAGGCAGATCAAGTGATGGATGAACAGGGACGGTTACAAATAATTGTGCTGGTTCTACTCATCTCAAGCCCATTGGAGCCCCACACTAACACTGGACATTTTAGTGCTCTAATCTGTTGTTACAGATCTCTTCCACACTCAGAAATCAATCACTCGGAAAGCTGATGTGGCTCTGTTACACTAATTAAACTTTGTTTTGCACCAGAGTCCTGCATTTGCAGTGTGTGTACAGTATGTAAATTATACAAATTACAAGAAAAGTTGATTAGCGTAATTCAAATCTCAGCGCAGTTACTAAAATTAACAGCGAATACAAATTATACAGATTCACTTCAGTGCTGCTGAGAAGCTCCTCCACACAAAGCATGTTACCAAATTCACAGAAGTGGACACCAAAACAAGGAAAAACAAGCTTGGGAACATTACAGACAACTGTTCCCAGGGAAATTTTGCCCAAAAAACTAACTCTCACCCAGCCTTATTAATTCTTCATGGCTATTATTCAGAGTTAAACATTTCTGTGGCGTCTGCCTTGCTCTGTTTGCAGCTGTGACAACCCCACTTGCAACATTCCCTTAACATCTCACATTAGGTGAAATAAGAAAGATAAATGTCCTGTAACAGTGGTAACAGCCTTTTTTTTTTTTTTTTTTAACAAGACTCATGAAGTTGTTGAGATTTGAGGTTTGTCCTGCAGGTCTGGGATACCTCACCTGGACACATCCACCCACTGCAGAGAACACAGGGCACTATACAAGAGGGAGCATTTCTGTTCCATTAGGAAGGTCCTTCTGGAGAGCCCAAAATGTCCAGTTCCCTTTGTCGTGCCCAGTAACCTCTTCCCATGTTGCTCATCCTTTGACCCCCTGCCCCTTTGAATCCTAAGTCTGAAGAGCATCCAGCTGACCATTCTTCTGCAACACTCAGGGCACCCATGGGAACACAAAAAGCCACCAAAGATCTTACACAACACTGCCTTGACCTCCACATCTTTCAATCAGTAGTTGACTGCCCATGAACCTGAGCATAACCAACGTCAAGGAGGCAGAAGTCACACAGGTAATGAAGAAATATTAGTTGTAGTCTCTTAGACTTCTCCACACTAATCAGCCTGCCTGCCATTGCTCAACAGTGCAAAACAATCCAGAACTGGTATTTCAACTTGATTTCTATCACTAAAATGCCAAGCATGAAGTTTTGACAATGCATCTGTGATGTTTGTAGCAATAAGATTTATTTCTATAGGAGAAAACAGCAAGAAGGACTTAAAAGAGGACAGAGGTTAAAAAAAGAAAAAAAGAAAAAAAAAAGAAAGAGGAAAGGCATTTCATTTGAAAGGCAACAACATTCTAATTGTGTTGGGAGCAGGGAAAAATAACCCAAACACAAAGGACAGCAGAAAACAAAAATTCATTTGAAAAATGCTTCTATAAAGTCATTAGATTGAATGTGTCCAAACCGGACTTTTGGTTATCCCAGACTCTGAGACAATAGTATTTTTCCTAGCCTGCTAGCAATGATAAAGGTCTGGATTAAACAGGAAGACAGGAAATTCAAAGTTAGCTTAAACTCTATTCATAAAAGGCGATGGGCTTACCAGTTCAGATAAAATAATGATTAAGATTTTTCTTAATACTTTTTTAAGTCAAAATCTGATGAGAGATTCATTAAAAGGCTGCAGTATACTTTATTCTATTTTAATATTCCTTTCAAACATCCTGTGCTTCAGTGAAAACCAGTATCACAGTAAGCTGCAAAACCAGGAAAGTGCCTAACCTAGAGCAGGCAGCAGACTCTTAAAATAAAACCAGTTTCATGACATTTCAGCAGAATTCCCAGACCACAAGGCACGTATATAAGAATTTCAGATGCTTATCAGAAGCTGTTTCTCTGAACATTTCTCTTGCTCCCTCCCCACCACGTATCAGCTACCTGCCACATCAAGCAAGACAAAAGACATGTCTAAGCAAGACACAGAAACACAAAATGAAGCGTAAAGACCCCTAAAATAAATAAGGGCAAAAGAGGTTTTGAAGCTATCATTCCATCTCCCCGACTGAACATCTTGACTTTTGTGAGTTTAGATCAGAGTAACAGCTGAGAGCAACAAAAGACAAGGAAGGATGTGGATGGGGCTCTGAGTAACCTGGTCTAGTGGAATGTTTCCCTGCCCTTAGTAGGGGTTTGAAGGTGGATTATCTTTAAGGTCCCTTCCAACCCAAACCATTTCATGATTCTGTGATATTCAGAATTCACCCATCACTATTGATCACAAATATTAATGTCAATAGCTATCAATAATTAACAATAAAATAAAGTGTTACATCCAACAGACAAAGAGATGCACGTTGCAATTTCTGCTGAAGACCAAAAACCAGTCATGCCTCAAAACACATCAGCAGCAGGCACAGACAACTGACCATGGGCAGCAGCACATGGCCCAACACAATGGTGCAAGCAGCTGGAAAATGCTCTGCCAAGCACAAGGTCCTGAGGAGGACACGGGGTGCTGGGAGGTCTGCACTGAGAGGTGGTGGGGGAAAGCAGCCAGAGCCACACAAGTGCACAACAAGACACGAACATGAAAAAAGCCAAGAGACGGCGCTGCGCAAGGACCGGGAAAAGCATTGTAACAGCGTTCCCATGGGATAGGGGCTGGCCACAGCTCCTCGGCAAACACAGCCAAGCTGCTCAGTGCAAAAGTTCAGAGCTACAGAACAAATTATTTCCTCCTTAATTGCCCTTTCTTAGGCTTTGCCCCTCACTTCCCCACAGCCAGCAGACGATGTTAGGGACACACTCAGCAGCTGCTCTGTGCACCCTCCTCTGCCTCTGTAGCCTCTACCTGTTCTGGAAGGATGTGTGAAGACCAGCCTCTGCAGGGGGATACAGGCAACCCACTCCCCAGCTTGACTTTGATGGAGTTATGCTGATTTACACTGATATTCTGCCTCCATCAAAACAATTAATATTCCAGCACACTTGCTTTTTCTGTTGTCAATCGCCTCAGTAAACCCTCTTCTTTTTAAGACCTGAGATCCTCTGACTTAACATGATCTTGAGCTGTTTTCATAGAATTTGAGCTTTTCAAGTTATCCACTCAATTTCAGCATAATTATTTCCTTTAAACATCTACTTTAATAGCACGAGCAATTTTGAACTTTTTAATGTGTTTAAATTCAAGCGTAAATTTGTACACAACAATAAAACACGCCGCTAATTTGTCATGCTCCTCTGAGCAACTGTGTCACTCACACCAAGAACCACTGACTGTAGTGTTCGGAGCTTTCGTTCCTATTTCACATCACTCAACTGAGCCTTCTGTAGAAAAGCTTTTAACAACCACATCTGGTCTTTAATAAATCACTGCACTTTGTCTTCCTGCCAAAACTCCTCCTTTATCTAACTTACATCTTCATGATGAGATAGGAAATCACACATTATGGTGGTGACAAACAATTGTAATTATGTCATTAGTAGCCATTTAGTCTACAAAGGTTCTCAAAAAGGAAATATAATGCACAATAAGAAATATAGGATAATACATTGATCACAGTTCTAATCCGCTTTTTACTTCCCAAGTGTAAAAAGCTGGCATAATTCATGGGCACAGCAGGCAGTAATAGTATACCACTTTATGAACTATGCAGCTATTTTATCCCCCTATCTACTCAAAAATAAAAAAGCTTTTAATAGCTTGATTTAGACATAAAAGTTATTTATGATGCTTCACTGATTATAATATTTATTTATTTAACTTTCCATGAAAGTGATTCTTTCTGAAATGTAAGCACATATTATGGCATCGAAGATCTCAGAGAAGAACCATTACACTAGCAAAGAAAAAGTGAGGAAGAAACTTTGGTATTGGAAAGAATTCAGAAAACTCATCTCTGTACCCTGTATGGCTTGGAAACCAGCACACCACAAATAGAAACAGCTCTTCTACCATTTAGGAATTTTCTAAAAGCAATTAAAATATAAACAAGGGAAGTTTAAGAGTTCAGTCAGAACAAAGGTGTCATTTAAACCAGCTCATATGCTGGAATATTCACACGTAAAGAGCAACTGGAGTCTGACAGGCTCCAATGGTGCCTCTACCATTGCAGTTTAAATCCAGAGTGCTTTTAGGACAAAGTGCATTAGGCTTCACTTAGTGCATTGTAATTCACATCATGGAGCAGGCTCAGCAAACATCAGCTGGATTCCTCTCCAATGAAACCAGACCAGCTCCAGGAGCAGCCCTTGGAGCCCATGCTCAGCACCAAACTCTCAAACCACAGGACTGGATCAAATCTGGGACAGTGTAAAACCTCTGGCAATCTCCCAGGTCTATGGCACCAGCTGCTTCTCTCCACAGAGCCACTGCTTTTGCCCAGCGTTGCTGAACAATGCAGATGTAGCTCCAGAAAGCTGCAAACCACCCAAAAGATTTGTTTCTATTGCCAATTGTTTTACATTTCTGTAACAATCCAATAACGAGCTTCATTTAGGTTTCCAAAATAATCCTCATTTTGAAGACACGCTTTAGAACTATTACCCTCTCCATCACTAAGTGAGTTTGTCTCCCACAGAACCTAACACAGGTTTGGGTATTTTGCAGAAAAAACCTGGATTACAACACCTTGACATATTTTGGCCAGCAGCTCTCTGCATCCCTGTGGTGTAAAATAAACATAAGTCTCCTTAAGCACCCATAACACACAAAACCATCATGTCAGGAAGTATTACTGTATTACCCAAAAGAGTGGTTCAATTTCCCTTCCACATTTATGAAAACCCGTTGCACAAAGGACCCCAAAGAACTGCAGGGAACCAACACACAGCACCATTGTATCAGCTCTTCTACACCAGCCTGAGCTACCATACCCCAAATTACTGCAGGTGCTGTTCTGGAAAGTTTATCTCTCAATCTCTGAACCTTCTTCTGCCTGGTGTATTCCCCACCCCCTCATCCCGCCAAAGGAAAACCATCTCTCAAGATATCCAAACACCCACTCCTGCTTTCATGCTTGGTTTGTTACAGTCTCCACTGTTTCCTGTTAACCATGACTACAAACCTTCCCCTACATTCAGCCCGGTGAGCATCACTCACCTCCGTATCTGGCCAAGGCACCTCCAGCAAGGAAAAATTAACACTAGAAGGACCAAGTAGGTCAAAGTTTGTCCATAGCATAACCTGGAGGAAGAAAAGTCTTTACCAAAAGCACCCCTCATACAGTGAGGCATTAGGCAGCAGAGATGCTATGAATGGTTGCATATGCACATCACTTTGAAATGCCTGTTCCTGTACAGGGTGGGACAGCTACAGCCAAGCCTGAAAACAGTCAAATCAAAAGTCCATCCAAGTTAAATTCCTGTACTTCCAAAAAACCCTGAGTCAGTGCTTTTGGTGATGTATCACCCATTTTTTTTTGTTCACACCAAAAGCCATGCAGTGCAAACACATTGAGTACTGGAATTTTGCAGAGTCCTAGGGAAAAAAATGATGCCTTGACCCAAAGGAAAAGGAGTGTGACATTGAATGGTGCTCACCTAGACAAAAATAATTAATCTTACTGGGAGAGAAACTTCAAATCATGCAAGTTGTATGTTTCTAGATGTACGTTTCCAGCCAAGGGCCTGCAGAACTGAGCAGCACTGGCCAGGCACTGTGGAGAAACTCTGGACAATGGCTGTTATGAGGAGCTTTTGTGAGAACTTCTTTGTGTGAACAGTGGAGACAAGCCTTCGAGTGAAAATTATACACTAACTCCTGGGAAGCTCTTCCACACCAAAAACCACAGAATAAGCCCTTGCCCTTGGGCTTGCTGCTTCACAGCAGCATGGAACTTGAAGCCAGTCAACTGGGTCACAAGGCTAAAAGCATTTCTACCTTCCCCAGCCAAGAAAACCACTTCCCGGTGGTACCTTTCATCTCAGCCTCACTGCAGCACTCCCCACCCTCCTCCTGCAAACAAACAACATTAACCCTTGCCTCCTAGAGATCCCATTGTCCCCAGGCTCAGCAGTAAGGAATCAGAAGGCTTAGATAAAAGGATCAAGGCAAGATGGGAGAAAAGGGAAAAGAGAAATAAAAGAGGAAAAGAGAGAGATTCACTAGTCTGACATCAGCAGAGCTCAGCACTGTCTACCCAGGAACAGCACTTAGCTGCAGGGGAGCATCTTATACTTCTGCAACTCACACTGCCAATGGGTAGATCATGAAGGTAGGACACATCTTCCATAGGTCTGTCAGAACAATAGAGAAAGGCACATAGGAATTACTCTTTGAAAGCCTTTCACCTAAACCATGAAGGAAAAAAAAGAGGGGAATGCTTCATTGTCATTTTGTCCTTTATTTGCTCCTTAAATTCCATCCTTTTTCACAAATTTAAATAAAATTAAGTGAATACAAGAGCAGAATCGGTCAGACTGCCTGTTCTGCTCTGAACCACCTACAAACGCTTTGTCTGGAAAAATATGAACTGAGCAATCAGTCACTACTGGACAAAACAGGAAGATTTCAAGACAATCAGCTTCAGGTTACTACTAAAGTGGTTAGAATCGTGCCTTCACAGGTACACACAGGCTGGATTTTTATCCTTGACAAGGTTGCAGGGACCTTTTGCTTACATTTAGGCAGTTTCAAAAAGTGAAGAGACAGACTTTCACTTGACCTGGAGCGACAGCCTGGCTGACCTGGAGTGCAAAGCTGTAGATGATTTCCAAAAATGCCACAGCCATCAATTAAAAACACACGCTGCAGCTAAGGAAACCCTGATGAAAATTATCCACACCCCTCAAAAAAAGAAATAGTATCTACACTTCCCAGTAGCAATAGTTTAACACTACCATTCTTTCCTTGATTTTACCGTAGGAACCCAAATAAAGACCAGACCTAGAGAGGCTGTACTGGGAGAGGGTGTGGAGTGAGGAGCATAGTCAGCTCCACGGTGTTGCTTGGATTGAACTTCAAGCTTCAAATACTTTATTTGATCTTGCACACTCTTATAGGAAGAAGGAGAACCACACTGACCCAGTCTGCTCCTCCAAGGCCCTGGAGCTTCTCAAACATACCTAAATAAAAAAGTGAAGATGTTCATGGCCCTACAGGAACTCTGGGTATCTTGTAACAGAAACCTCTACTGAGGCAAACTCCGGAAGGGCCTGTCCAAGCTCCAGACTCAAATATCCAAGAACCATCTCTTGTTTTCTGCAGAAGCAGCCAGGAGAAACACTGACACCCGTAACACTTGCCAGGCTTCGCTGAAGAATTCAAATGAAGGTGTCGTTCTCACAGAAAAATCTGTTCTCTGTTTAGCTAGCCCCACCTCACAACTGAAACTGCCAGTGAACCAGACTGATGGGTCAGATAAACTACATTATGCTCAGGACAGTACCCTCCATGCTTCTTTGAATATCTTATCACCACTGGTTTCCAATTTACTTGCTGATATAGGTGACTGCTCTGACATTTTTCAACCTCGCATGTACTGCTTTACCTTCAAAAGGGAACCGAAACCCAAGAACTTTCAAGGCAGCACTTATTTCTTACTTGTTGTTTTGCAACACACCTTTTTCAAGGCTCCTTGGCCATCCAACTTTCCACCTCTTGCCTTGAGAAACACTTTCTGACACATGGATCAGGTCTCCAGGTAGAAAAGATTTCTCTTACCGAGCGTTGTTTTGCAGTTCTCCATAAACACATTTTTCTGCTTATCAGAAGAGTATGTGTTGAAAGGAACCCTTTCTTGCAGGAAGGAACCTGCAATTTTAATTGTATAACTGTAATCAAGAAATAAAGACAAGACTATCTCAAGGTTTGCCTGTCTAATCCAATATAATAAATCAAGGACATTTGCTCCTCCAATTAATGCATTTAACAAAAACCTAAATGAACCAGCAGTTAAGTGACCATGGGGATGGTCCATACTAAGCAGATAAATCACCCACTATAACGCACACACCTACTTAAAAACCCTCTCTAGCACATCTTTTGTCTTGAAAGCTGGTGACGCTTTCTCACCCCAGCAACACCAAAATGCGCCCACCCCAGGTTTTTTTCAGGGAATTCAGTACCCAGCAAAGGCTAACACTGTCCCCAAAGAGATCACGGTGATGTTTTTAACCAGAGGTGGTCACCACCCATAAATACTTGGGGCAGGCAGGTGCCATGCAGATCCAAAGATATCTGGGATTGGGAAATCACATATAATAGAAAGGCAGAAGTAAACACAAGAACCCAGCTGCATCAGCCTGTTTTCTCCACACAATAAACAACACTCCATCACTCAAGGCCACCATCCAACTGGTGACTCTTACTCAATGGAAATGGGAAGGAGAAGGGGGCCCAAGAAAGCAGCAGACCTGCAAAGAGCTCAGGATTTTCTTCGTGCATTTGTGGGGAGGGCAGGGGGCACATCACTACCTTCACTGGGATTCGCAGCAGATTAGTTGCAAGGCTGGCTGTGCCACAGCTGGATACCACGTTCTCCTCAAGGAGTGGTACCCATCCCATGGGATGCAGCCATGGAGAAGGGATGCAACACCACCCACATTGCTCATGTGAGCCACCCCTCACCCATCCAGCAGCAGCAACTAACCCACAACAGACCCTCATCCCTGCTGAAGACTCTGCAACCCATGTCCCCACCAAATTTATCAACACTTTAAACTTAATATAATAGTCATTGACACAGCAAAATAACAGCATTGTGAAGTTATGCCACGTGCTACTTAATGCTTTCTGAAGATCAGCATTAGGGCTACCAACTCTGAGAAAGAACTGGGCAGGTTTCTCAAAATAAAAAGCCATTAAGAACCAAAAGGAAGCATAATTGTTGACTTTTAATATCCAGGCAAAATCCACAGTAAATAACAATAATTTGCTTGAAATATTGTTCCATACAGCGTGTTCACAGAAATCCAGCATACAATTTTCAAGAAACTGCAGGCAAATTAATTGTATACTTTCACCTTCTATGCTCCACTCACTCAAGAAAAGAATAACATTTTGCCACATATTGAGTAACCCATACATGTTTGAAAGGAATTGTCCTAATCAATAACCTTCATTTAATTTGAGATTAGATTAAATATGGACAAAAGGATCAGAGGAGCTTGTAACACCTGCAGTATTTATTCTGATTTTGAATCTACTTGTGCCAGCAGGTTGTCAACAAGGCAGAGAAGTGGGGGGAAAATAAAAAAAAACAAACCAGTGACCACATTCACAGCCATGCCAACAAAAAGTTAATATATCGCTACATAAGAACTTCAGAAACCGAAAAATATTCATCTTTCCCCAACCCATCATTTCAGAGGTTACTGCAAAATGTAACACATGTAGATAAGACCAAGAGAGGATTTCTCCCCTCATTTTACTCGTACAAATGATATAATATCAGATCATCTTACTTGCTAAAGTTTTTAAAAGCAGGTACATTCTGTGAGCCAAATCTTGCAGCATTAAACATACAGCACCTTTATTTGTGTTGCCACACACAGCCTCAGTCCACAACATTTGGTATAGACAATTTTTTTCCCTTTCCTGGCCACAATTTTGATACAGTGACTCATTACTGATGTCAGATCATAAACACTGGGGAAACAGCTCCAGAAATAAAAAAAATATAATAAAGGAAAATCTCCATGCAATCACTCTCCATTGGCTTTAGTGCACCATCACACTGGTTAAAGGATTTTGGTTTTCCACACAGAAAAGTCACTTGCAAGGATTACCTGTACCACTCCACCCTTTTTGTTAAATTCTGTCCCCACTGCCTGTGTGCATCCCATCCCTCATGTCACGCCACGATTTAAATTCTGTCCTCAGTTTAGTTCACACTCAAGCACTCAAAACCATTTGGTTTCTGTATTTCTGTTATGAAGCGCAATTTACGTGCTCTTCTTTACACATCCTTAGTATCCTTCACACCTTCAGCAGAGGAGTGATATACAAAAGATGCACAGTGACTATATAAGGGGTAAGAAAAAGGAAAACCAGATCTTTTTCCACCTGAATTCCCTGGACCTTGTAGCTCCCCAGAGGAGAAGCTGATGAGCTCTTCTCTAGTGGAACAGCACTGACTGAGAAGGGTCTCTGTTGCCAGGCTCTGCCATGGGGTTTGTGCATAACTCACGTCAGCCATCAAAACATCACTTTACTGGTACAGGGGCTGTAATCTGCCTGGGGAACCATATAAGGGGTAGGAATCAACTCTTCTTTACCTTCTGGTGAACTTTCTTTGTGCAGGTTTGAGCTGACACGCCTGGTGAGGTGCCAGGATGGAGGAGCACTGGTGTGCATCTTCCCAGGACCAGTGATCCCTCCTGTGCACTGCTGCCAGAAACACAGCAAGGAACAACCCACCCGAGCCCTGGGACAGCAACCAGGTAAAAGGAACAGCAGCACAGACAGGAGCACAGGGGAGTGGTCAGGACTCCTGAAAGGCTGGAAACATGGATTTGATGGCTAAGCTTAACCAAAGCCCTCACTTATACTAGGCCAGGTTTAAAAGAAAGACCGTGCCTATGTACTCGGGTTACAATTTCCCCTTCATCCCTCTACAGAGACAGCCCAGCAAAGCTATCTGTTCTGCAGCTATTCTGAAGAATGCCTTGTAGATGACTGTCTCTTCATTAGCTTCTCATGTTGAGCAACCAAAGGAGATGCTGCGATTCTTATCACATTTCACATAAGACTTCACATAGTCTTAGAGAAGATAAACAGACAAGCTGCATGTTCTGTAACATTTGCTTTAGAGGTTTCAGTGGTGAAATGTTTGAAGCTGTTTCAAAACTAGACTGATGCATTGTCTGAACATTTTCCCAAAATAACCAAGATGCTTAAAGATCATTGCTTTTACTGTAGATACAAGGCCACATACTTCTGCCAAGGGGCTCTTCCCTGGCCACGGAATCCGGAATTTTGTCATCAAAACCCTTCCCTTGAAGCCACCAAAGACTTTTTAAATGTTAAAACATACTTATTCCTTCATGGGGTGCATTATTCAGGATGCAGCCTCTCAGCTTTCCAACACACAAACGTCCACAGTCAACTGCAAAGCTCCAAAAGCCAATTCCAGTCCAGCTGCAGGTTTGGCTGATGTGTAATGCTTAGGAAACTGCTACAGAAAATAAGCATATTTGAGAAACACACGGAGCTCATGTTACCAGCCTCATTCATATTACTAAACCACCTAAAGCCATGATATACCAATATTGCAACGTGTCTCTGTCAGTGATTATTACACAGATCAGAAGGTCAAATGATTTCCCAACTTCACTACTATCCAGTTTGTGCATACAAACAAGCTCAGCCAAAACCACGCTCTGACAAACAAAGTGAAACAAACCATTTACAGGAGAAAAATAACACAGTGAAGTTGTTCACTTCATCACTGATCTGCGCTTAGCATCGCTGTTCTGCTGCAGGGTTATTTTCAGACACGTGACAAGTAACAATCAAGGTTGCTTTTCCTTGTAGAGATTCTTCCACGAAAAACCATTGCCAGTTCTTCATCCAAGAACACTTTATGTTCTGACATCAACACTAAAGAAAGGTTCTTGAAAACCTTTAATAAACTTGTAAACTAACTTTTCTGGGGAATCCGGAGCACTTGGTTCCCACTCTGTTTTTAAGACCACGCTTCTCTCAGGTGTTCAGGACCCCGCAAAGAGCCCTGCTGTCTGTCACCAGTGTCTGGGAGTGGTTCACTTTAAAGTTTTTTGTGCATGCTTTTCCTTTACTAACATTTAGTAATGCAGGAAGACACAGACTGAGTGTCAGGGACTGGATCTCCAGGTGTCCTGATGCTCATGGCACCTTCTGGGTGCTTTCCCTCCTGGCAGCTGCTGCTTTCTCCCCCACAATTCAGGATTTCCCATAACCACTGAGTGCATTATTAAGGTCACTGAAAACAGCATCATCCCATGCTCCCTGTGCTGCGTCAGTCCAGGTAGAACTTGACTGAGCCACAAGGGTACCTCCCTCTAGAAAAGGATGATTCTGTGCCCCACTGCTCCCTGGCACCAGCTACTGCCCTGCATCTGTATCTCTGTTCATATCAGAAACATTAATAAATACCATGTTTCATTTCTTCACATTTGAAACTTCTTTTTATTATTGTTTAGGCTCTTGGAGAGGTTAGGGGGAAAATTGGGCACTGTCCACAAGTGAAAGTAATACCCTGCAGTTTCATTATTTACTCATCTGACAACCGCATGGAGTCAGCGAGGCTTTGGCTAAAACAACCCCTAAAAAACCACATTTTACAGGCATTTTTTACTTTGTTTTTTTGATTGCAGATCACATTTAGTTAAAACTCGTTAAATCAAATTGGTTGCAAACTATGTGTGTTTAATTTTCACTCCTCAGCTCTGCAAATAAGAATATTCATGTCAGCACTACTCTCTGAGGGTGATACAGGTGTGATCCCTTCCTTATTCCCCCTTTTTTTTTTTTTCCTTGACCACAACAAAAAGATTCTGTCCTAAAGGACTGTACAGGGCTCCACATTAATAAATACACCAGCAAGAGTGTTTGCAAAGACTCTCCAAATCATACAAAGGCTGTAGAGGAGAAATACAACTCAGTGCACTGTTCTCACTCCCTGCTTCTAGGCAATTTAAAGTACTTTTTATTTATTTAAAGCACACTATTAAAAAAAAAAGTCAATTCTCATGACCTTTCCTCCATTTCCACTGATTTTCTACTCAGGTGAGCACCTGCAGATCATGGACATCAGCAGGAATTCTGCCTCATGAATGAGCAAAAGAAAGGAATTAAAATAAGCATGCAGGGTTTGATTCTGTATACATGAATCATCATGATTAAAACCAAGCTTGTTTAAAGAAAAACTTCCCCTCACAAGCACTTATTTTGCCACACTGAACATACGTAATAAGCTTCTGAGATTTGTTTGTCCCCATTAAGTGTGAAATTTAATATTTCCATACAGTAACAAGTGTATATAATTAAATATATAAGATACCCAGTACAGCCAACTTAAGCATTACAAACCATGCCAACTTGTGCACTTCCCCTCACTGTTACGGTTCCAACCGCGGCATTTTAGTGAAAATTTAATTTCCTTTTTCTCGAAGGAAAAAAAAAAAAAAGGCATGTGTTAAAAACATTATTTTTAAACTCCTCAATTAGACTTTGAGTCTCCACTGTAGGCGGGTGAGCAGCACGAGGGATGTCAGGGTGAGGGGGTAACACCCAGCTCCTGCTGCAGCTCCCATTTGGCTCAGGGCAGGGAGCTCCCCTTGGCTTCCCAGCCCACATCTGCTCCCACTGCAATCACTGCAGCTCACCAGGGAACACAACTGACTCATTTCATTATCTTCCAGGACCCTTTGAATTAACAGGATGCAAATGTTACGCAGGCTATGAGGTCTGCTAATTTGAAAACAGCATTTCTCATTTCCCCAATTTTCTTCTTTCGCTCATTTGGTTGGGGTTTTTTTTCCAAATGAAAATGTTCACTGGGAAAATGTTTTAAATTTCTTTTCTGCTTTTTATTATAAAAAGCTTGCTCTTCTGAAACTATAGTTAAGTGTCTCTAAATAGTGCAAAATTAAGTTTTCTAGGCTCTCATTCATACTATTTAATAAATTATGCAAGAACCATCTTAGGCACAAGCTTCATTGAGAACAGTAAGTCTGATCCAAACACAAGTCAAAAGAAAACTTTTTCTAGGAAGTTTAGCGGTTTCTGGGTCAGGTATTTTGCATGTCAAGCACCAAAGCTGACAAATTTCCGACTCTTTTACTAGGAAATTATCATGGAGAGAAGTTGCTTTCTATATTAAACAACTGAAATAGCTGAATATTTTTTGCCGAAATAACTAGAAAAAAATAAGGTATTTTGCAGCAGACCAGGTTTGGAAAATACCAATCCAAGCCATGAATACCCAGCACAAACATAACCATGCAAATAAAACAGCTAGAACCAGCAGCAATCGCTGTGGCCATGCTGAACAAAAAGGAACCTCTTCCAGCTCCTCACCTTTGAAGGGTAAACAAAATTTCTGAAAACACTTCAGCCCTAAGATTTCTAAGGTGACAGCAGTTTTGCTCACCTTAAATCCAAATTTAAAGCCATTTTGTGTTGTTACAGGCACCCTAAGGATGATTTTGCATGGTAGCAAGATGAAAGCATATGCACATATTCTCTTAAGCACAAATGGAACACGAAACATGGCAGAGTAAAGGTTAAGTAGCATTTGACTGATTTTTACCTCATGGGAACTATAATTTACACGCCGCATTCATCCAAGGTAAGAGGGTTCAAATGGCACAAATTAAAAGCCTGCAGTTTCCTACTTCTGTTTTTAACATATCATATTGATACATGGCCAGTTTTTAAAGTGATAAAAGGTTTCTATCAAAATATCAAACAGCAAGAAGATGCACTATTTTTACACTGTCAGCACTGCTGTGTTTTACTGCATCCTTCCTCACTCCTTACGGCCACTGTCGATGATTATAAAATAGTAACAGTCCAGATGCAGTCCAAAAGGACAAATTAATCTTCCAGACACCCAGCTCTTACAATCAAATCCTGGACTGAAATTTCCAGGAACAGAAATAATTAAATTAATGTGGGTTAAAAAAAAAAAAAAAAAGGCAACACACACAAAAAAAAGCAACAAACAAAAAAGGCAGCACAGAGCACCAACAGCTACCCCAGTGAACTCTGTCTCTATCAAAGATCTTTCTGGAGGCTGGATCTTTCTAGGATGCTCTTGAAAACATTCCCCAGCATCTCTTCAGCACCCAGCAAGCATTTACTTGGAAAACCCCACAAGCTTTTATATATCTTATTTTTTTGCAAGTAGTCATCAATGGATTCAGGGCATCACAAAACCAGCTACAGATACTACTGCCAAAAAGCATGAATGATTTTTATCAGCAAGGCAGAGAGATGCTCAGCAGAGCTTTGGCAAAATGCCTGCTTCCCATGGCTAGTACCCTCAGGACTCTGCAAGCCCTCTCTAACACGCTCGTCAACGTGCCTGGAGCGCCTTTGGGATTCCAAGCACTGTGCTACCACAAATCCTGACTCCGGCCACCTTTCCTTGACAACCAGAGCAGGGACCTGCAAAAATTGGGAAATACAGCTTTTTCTGGGTCAGTAAGTCAGTGTTTTTCCCATGTCTGATTGGCTGGGGCAATTCCACTTCAGCGTTAGTGTTGACAGAAAATATGTGCTGAGAATTTCAGAGTTCAGGATGTTCTTTAGTCATTTTGGTGATTTGATGTGGCACAGGAAATATTAGTGCATATTCTGTATTTTCAGTCACACTCACTTCACCATTCTTATAACAAAAAAAGACAACAGAGTCAGATCACTGAGACTGAAATTATGAGCAATCTGACAAAAGTCAGAGATGGGGGAGGAAGGTGATAAAGACTCAGCCAAATGTTAAACTACTAGTTCAGTCTGATATTTTAATTTCTATTCAGCTTTTATTAAACCTGTCTCCAAATTAGGCATCATCTTGATGAAGAACAAGCCTTGCAGTGATGCTGCCTGTGCTCCCCAACCCCTCACCCCACGCTGTGGGTCCTGACTAATCTCAGCACTATTGGTCTTACAGACTTTCGTTATCTCAGCCCTGAATTTAATATAAAACTAGATGAAGATAAGCCACCTCTCACCAGCTAGGACAAATCAAGATTTCACTGCTCCTTTCAGCAGGACTCTGAGTTTTGGACTTGATCAAAGTGTACTTGCAACTCATTATGTACTAAAATCACCGTATCAGCTGCACTGGGCAGTGTTCCCCCCCCCTACTAATCAACACATCTCTGGCATTCTCATCCCAATGCAGAATAAAGCTGTTCTTCCTCTGGCAAAAGCCCCAAAGTACAGCTGTTGCCACTAGTATATAATTTACACTCCTCTGAACCACCAGAAGGGAATGGAGCAAATCCCAGATGCAGGATCTCCCCCAGCTGATTTCTGCAATACAAATTACTGAAGATGGGCTTCACTCTTCTTTCTGTTGAACTTGCATAGTGCTCTACATCCTTAGGTGCCTATTTTGTTACAGCACACAGGGCTCCAGATAAAGGAGTTCATCAAAGTCAATATCCAAAAATATCGCGAAGCTCAGTGCACATTTTCATTTAATGGAATCACAGGGCAGTTTAGGCTGGAAGAGACTTTAAAGATCATCCAGTTCGACCCCCTGCCATGGCAGGGACACCTTCCACTGTCCCAGGCTGCTCCAAGCCCCATCCAACCCAGCCTGGGACACTGCCAGGGATCCAGAGACAGCCACAGCTTCTCTGGGTATCCTGTGCCAGGGCCTCAGAACCCTCACAGTGTTCAGTTTCTTGCTAATATCAAATCTAAATCTCTCCTTACTTAGTTTAAAACCACTGTCCCTTCCCTATCACTATCTGCCTGTGTAAATAGTTGCTCTCCCTCTTTTCTATAAGCACCCTTTAAGCACTGAAAGTCCCAATGAGGTCTTATCAGACCCTTCTCTTCTTCAAACAGTACCTTCTTGTAAAATCTATTAAAATCCAGTACAGGACAGAACTGCACTGCAGGTTTCTCCCAGAAAATTGCATTTAAAGAGCTTTGAGTTTAAAAGGCAAGATTTCTAATTATGGCCATAAATAAGTGCAGTGGAAACCCCAAGATCACAGTTTATTTTACAAACCGCTGGCATCTGCTGGTAGCCTGTGGAGCACCAGCTGTGTGCTGCCACTCTCCCATCCCCAGCATGTTCCCATCCCCAGATTTTTTTTCTTTTAATCCTGGAACTGAGAAACCCAGTCAAACTTACAGTCCTCCTGAGGGAGGCTGGCTGGACTCTGCTTCCTCCTGCACTGCTCTTCTACCACTGGGTTTTGTGGGCTCTGCCCTGGGGACGAAGCACTGCTCTTTGCAGGATGCCCAGCTCTAGCTGGCTAACAGAAATAATAGAGAATAATTGGAACAGAAACCCTGAGCACCCACGTATCAAGTCAAGACAGTGCATTTTAATTTTTTCCCCTCCGTTTCTGCATCGCTGTAGGTTAGCCTAATTGATTCGTGTTCCCACCAAATTAAAGACACAGCACACAGACAGCATGCCAGTGAAAAAATATGGCAACAGCAAAAGTTTACAAATTTAATTTGCAATTGTTTTAGCAAAACAGCTCAGTCCACTCCTTCAGTTTTGGAAAGTAATCAGCTCGTGCTAGAGGAAGTTACCAGCTCCCAGGCAGGAGCACTATAATGCAGACACATTTCATCAGAGATTAAGACCAGTTTTTCAGTTAAGAAGTGGATTTTGCAAGTGAGGCAACACTGCAAGTTACAGTTCTGTGGGCTCAGGATCCCAGAGGAGGGGAATACTTGGAGAGCAATGCCAGGGAAAAGATCTCATGCCAAATTTCCTTTCAAAAGCAACGCTGGTGTAAATCCCAGCGAAGCCCCAAATTGTCACTTTGGTGCTAAAAGGGATCCCCAAAGCAGCTCTTTTTCCCCAGGCTGCCACCAGAAGGCAAAACCGGGGTTCCCACTGCCTCCAGCAAAAGGGTTAAGCCAAGCTTTGAGTCCCCTGGTTCAAACCGCCTAGCGAGCACTCCCTGCCCAAATTACAGCAGCACACAGATGCCGTTCAGACAGGGGCTTTCCTTGCCCTGAGGTGCAGTTCAGTTTGTCCATTCTACTGTGCAATTACAGAATCAATAAAACATCCCTTTGAAACTCCCTGGACTAGTGCCGACACGCAGACAGTAGTCAAGCTGACATTTTTTGCTGTTTCCGTTATTACCGCCGTCAAGCCTTCTGAGAAGCAACACATCAAAACCCGGGCGCCGCAAAAGCAAAGGAGGAAAAGCAAATGTAGAGCTGAGGTTTTTTGTTCCCCGTATCGGCATCGCATCGCTCCCCAGGCGATCACACAGTGCCAGGCATACCTGCAAACAAAACCTGCTCAAAGTCATCATAACAGGCAATGGGAAACGCAGCGCTTCCGAAAAGCACGTGCGCCCCACCCTCCTCCCCTCCCAACACATCAATATCCCCATATTGCCATTTTCCTGGGGAGAACAGGGAATTGCTGGTGGTAGATCACCTGGCCTAAATGGGGGAAGCTCTGATTTGGGGATGAACTTATCAGAAAAGCAAATTCCAAGCGCCCTGTTGGTCGTATGTGCTCGTGAATGTGGCGCGAGATGTGGACTGTATGTGGAAGTTGGGAGGTGGGGTTGAAATCTCGCCATCCATCTGTTTCTGAGCAGTGCCTGAAACACTGAAATAGAAATGGGAAGCTGCAGAGTGCCAGGAGTGAAACCTGGGAAGAAAAAATGCAGGAGCAGGACAACAAAGAGGAGGATATTGAATTAGCATGCTCAGAATGATTCAAAGGACAACTGGATGACCAAGGACAGGCCCAGCAGAGATGCAGTCACTGTCCATGAAAATGTAACCTTTTCTCCTACAAGATTTAGCAAAATCTGCCCAAATAGAAGGAAAATGTAAAGCTGAAGGTCTTAGAAGTACTTCTTAAAATCACCACCTTCAGATGTTTATTTTCATGCTCACTACATAAATCACAAATGATTTTATCATTCATTTTGAGCTTTAAAGCCTGGTGTGCATGTGGTATTCCACATACCTACATTTCCAGGGGAAAAAAATGGAAAATTCCTCCAAAGTACTATTTCTGTACTTGATAAACCGTAAAGCTTGTTACTGAGGCCAGAGCATTCCCTCAGTTCTCCTCCTCACCAGGCAAGGCACGGGAAGCAGAGCAACAGACTCTCCCAAACAGACCTGCCTCAACAGCCACTGATAAGGAAAGCCCACCCTCAGGATAATGAGCCTTTCCAATTTCACAGCAGATTCCTGACTCTCCCTTAAACACAGGCATTACAAACCATACAAACCTCACACCTAGAAATAACCCGCTTGTAAGAGTTTGTCAGTTGAAAAAAGGCAGCACAGGCAAGTTACAGGGATGCTCAGCACCAAGGCTTGGCAATGCACGACTCTTAGAAACCTTCAGCATTTACAGAGTTTCCTAAAACTGCTTTAACCCTTATCTGAATCAATCCTTTGCCCCTCAAAGGTTATGTGCGGATTCAACTGTTTTCAGATAGTAATAAAATCACCCCTAACACAGTGGTAATTCTGATGGCTCTTCATACCCTGATGCCCCAGGCCTCCTGACAGAAGGAATATTCTTGCAAGGCAGTGGTGAGGGTGAGGAGCTCTGCACCCATTTCCCAGACCTGAAATAGGCAGGTTTAAATAACCTCCCAGTGCCCTACGAAGCAGCTGAATAAAAACCACAATCCAACTCTCCCAAGTTCAAAGGTTAATTTATAAGATTATATTTCCTCCCAGAGGATGCTCACGTGTCTTCTATACTGACACAGGCCAAATAATAACTCATTTGGAGAGCAGCTTATTTTGAAGAGGTTTCACGTTTAGTGATGAGCACAAGGAGGAGAGAGGGAGGATGTCTCACGTTCAGACTCTGTCTCAGGATATATCATATCTTTTTGCCAGACCAGTTCTCTTTGTGGCATAAGATCACGAGTGTGTTAACTGTAAAACCTCCTTTTAAAGCGACCGAAGCTGAAGATAATAAGGTTGTGTCATCTGTACAAATACTCTGTACTGGAATGAGCATGCTGGTGCACCAGAGAAAGAGCTGGCTGAACACAAAACAGGCAGAGCAACAGAAACCGAGAAGATCCTCGAGCCTGGCTTGTTAGGAGTGACCTAAAATGGCCCATTTTGACTCACTCCTCCCTACCTCCTCCATCAGAGGATTCAAAGGGAAACTGCAATTCAACCTTCGTGGCTGTAGCACGACTGCAACAAAACTATTTTTTGTCATGAAAGAAAAAACAAGTTGCGGGTGCCTGAATGCTGATAGATCACTTTTGCTTTAAGAGAACATCATGTCAATCAAAACTAAATTCCTTATGCTCATCACAGGAGCTTGCAACCAAGCAATACAAAAATCTCATTCGAGTTCAACCAGTAATGTGTTCAAAGGCTTCCCAATCTGCTCTGTCTCTGGCATCAGCAGCAGACAGAGAAGAGGCAGAAGAGAGTGCAAAAAAAAATAAAATAAAAAATAATAAAAATAATAAAAAAATATATCGCTTGCTGTGCAAAGTAGAAAGGCCTCTAAACCAAAATAAAAATAAGCATTAAAATGTGTGTGTTGGACCAAAAGGATATACAGCAGGCTGAAATGTGCTATATCTTCCTCACTGGTGAGGAAAGACCTCTATAACTCACCACGAGCTTTGATCACTCGTGAGCTATCAGCTATTTCTTTGCTGCTTGAGTAAATATAAGTCATTCACAGCTGAAACATAATTTCTCTCTCTTTCCCCTGCCACTATATGTTGTGTGCGAATATGTCTTGTATATAGGCACACTAACACAGCGTGCTGTTCAAATACACATCAGAGTTCACCAGATGGTGGGGATTGCCAGACACTCGTCGTTGCCATGAGCTCGGAGCCATGGTGTAACTCATGAATGATGTGTCTAAGCTGTAAGTGGGTTTTGCATAGTTACGTTCCCCTCACCGACAAAAAACTCGACATAAAACTCTGTTTTCTGATTGTGTCCAACCTGCAACAGTTTAGAATTGTGAGAAGGCGTAAGGGAGTGTTTGGTATCATGTTGTTTTTTTTTTTCCTCCTCCCAGAGACACAGCTCTGAAGGAGCTATTTTCATCCGGGGGTTATGATTCACACCCGTACACGCAAAATTATACAGTTTAATAAAGCTGTGACCACAGTCAATGCCCATGTTTGGGCACAATCTAAAAAACCCAACCTCAGAAAAACAAAGGTGTTTTACCAAAAATAAGCAAGGTTTTAAGAGGCAATCATCTTAATTATGCATAAGAAAAATATATGAGATTGGAGTTTAAGTTTTGTGTACGGGCCTCAGCACGTACTTGGGCATTAAGATATTTGGGCAATAAATTATGTGAGCATAGTCTGGTAAGGATGTGAATGTTGGGTGAATTAGCAATTTCCTAGTCTTTAATTAATGATGGTGTTGAGAAGGAATGTGGCCTTCCTTCTAAATTAACAATGCTTTTTAATCAGCTAGTGAATCTGCCTGTTTGAAGCAGAAGGTAGCTCTAGGCTTGCAAAGAAAGGAACAGAGGCTCCAGAAAAAAAAAAAAGCTGGAAACCTGGCAATGCCCACAGGGTCCTACCAGACCCTCTTTACTGCCTCCAGCAGAACCTGTATCTTATCTGTATCTAACAGCCAGTGGTGAAATAAAAACCAAGGGAAAAGGAGAAAGTGAAGAGCTAGAAAGAGTTTCCATCTGATTTGGAAGGGTGGGAGACGGACAACTTATCTCTGCTGAGCAGAACCAAGGAGAAACTCTGACCCAACAGCAGGGAAATGCCAGGATATATCTAACTCCAAAGTGAAGAGACTGTGTCCTTCAGACATTTCCACCCACAACACAACCATGGCATGCAGAGAGGTCGTAGATCTCCATCCAACACAGCATTAAACTATTTGGTAACCCAGTAAGGCATTGTAAAAAACAGTCATTTTACTATTGTTTTCTTAATTCATTCCAACAAAACACATTCTGCCCATCTAGTTACTGAATATACTTCACCTTTCTTATTTTTAGCCCCTCATAGACTGAAGTCTGTTGAACAAAATCGGTTTCTGTGCCATCAATACTCAGGAGAGACAATTAATTTTAAAGATCAGGCACATATTCTTACCTATGCATTAAATTTTAGAATGGCCTAATAGTTTAAAACATTAAGGAAAAAAAAAAGTAAGAAAAAAGATTGTTACAAGCAGCATTTGTTATTCTAAGGTTTTAGTAAGGATTGGATGCCTCTAAGGGTTGGGGCTTCAGCTCCACTTAAGCACACAAGTTCGCCATCCAAAATTTCTTTGAACTAGTAAAATCCCTGGAGGTTATCAGATTGGGCTGAACATGGACTACGGTTTTCAACTCCTCCCCTTTTATCTGTAAATACCATGAGAGGAGCTCTCTAGCACCCGAAGTCAAATAGTTTCCTGTCTTGGCTGGGACCCACTTGGGCAAACACTGGAGGCCATGAAAAGCAGTTGGCTGCAGGCTCAGGGCAGGAGAAGCTGTGTCAGTCACTGCCGGCTCACCCCGCTTCAAGGAGCGTGTTTCAGCACGACATGCCTGGGTTAAGTACAAACCCTGCACATTTCTGACTCCCAGACAACTTTCTGAGGCCACAGGGAACACTGTCTCCCTTCTTGCAAGGCAGCATCTTCCCCTGTTAGTCCCATGGGGCAGAGATGCCCCTAGCACTGCATCCCTTAAATTCACAGTGCTGGGTCAACCCTCACGGAGACAAACACTTTCCCCCATCCTCACCAAACCATCCTCTCTTCCCCAGGAGTATCAGTGAGCACTGAAGAGCCTGAGCCCTCTGGATGTTCAGCTCCCCTTGTCCAACAACAGACACCTCACCCCCAGCCACAGCCTATTCAGATGGAGGAAGAAAACAGGGAATCAAAAAGTCCTCTGTCTGGCACAAATGTTCCTGCTGGGAGCTGAGCACACACTGAATAGCCTGTTCATGGTGTCTATGCCAAAAGTAAGGACCTGGCTTTATTTCTTTGTTGATGTTGATATAACTTAAGAAGCTGAAATAGTTGAAACTGGGAAATCTTGGGAATAGAAGGCCTGCACAGGGGGCAGAGACATCCCACACACCCCGCTCCATCCTTACTGTTATTTCCCACTCAAGGAGCAGAGCAGCACTTTATTCTTTCAAATGGACAGAATATATGGTGGTGGGAAAGCACAAGTGTACAAAGCAATAATGAAAAAACAACGTTGTGCTCCTGACTGGAGACACTGGCAGTCTGAAAGGTACACATGTGTGACAGTAAAATAAAAATGCATGTAAGTTCTGTTTGGATAGGAAGTCCAAGTTTAATCCAGTTACTACTAGTAGCCTCAACCCCTCCCAAAAACTCAGACTCAATTTAATTAAAATGTCTTTTTTCTTTTTTTTTTTTTTTAAGTGAATATTCCTGACTTTTTGAACTACTTTTTAAACAACTCTTCCCTGGCTACTGAAAGCCCCAAGGCCCTGTATCTCATGCCTTCACAGCCTACTGAGAATAGACAGCACTTTTTTCCTAAGAAATTACTTACAATTTTTGCACAATACCAAACGACAGCCATCCCATCACCTTTAAAAGAAATGATGTTTTCTTCCTTCTACAGCATCTTAGCCTTTTTTGTTCAGCTAGACCAGCTATAAGCAGGATCTTCCACAGTGACATTTTCAGAGCTACTTAAGATGTTTTGATTGCCCAAATTCAAACAGCTCTTAAAAAAAAAAAAAAA
>VWZS01006869.1:13269-86802 GCA_013397075.1 Rhabdornis inornatus
AAAAAGAAAAAAAAAAAAAGAAAAAAAAAGTATATAGGGAGAGAGAACATTTCCTTTTGCAGCTTCTTGTTCGGAACACAGTAGTAATTGGCTGAGATCAAATAACGCTGAATGAGCATAAATAATCGTTTTTGGCATATCTGCAATTCCTCTTTTTTTTTTTTCTTTTTAATAACTTCTCTGAAAGTGAGAGATGAAAAAACAGTTCACTCAATACCAAAACATGTTACTTTGGATCATCCAGGAGCGCTCTTGTCTGTGATTTCCGCACCAGCAGCTGCTGTCTTTTATTGGGATTAGGTGGTAAAATCGCCCCTTCAGCAGATCTGCCGTCAGTGCTCTGGGAAGAGCACCAAGGGAAAAGGGACTGGAGGGAGGAAAAGCTGGTGGCCAGGCTGGAGGGATCTGGGCTCGGTGTTCTTGCTCTGCACTCCTGCTGAACCCTGGGGGATGTGCTAAAATTTGATTTGCAGAGCTCAGCCTCGTGTCTCAGAGCTCTCTGCACTCCTGGGGGAAACCAACCCCACCAAGCTGGGCAGGGAGCAGGGTGAGGTGGGGTTTCATCCCTTCATTCATCTAATCCCAGGATCCCAGAGGTGGAGCTGGAACCACTGCACCACCCAACACAGCAGCTCTGGGCAGGATTTGAGCTGGGTGAGCAGCTCAGGGGGAATTGTCCACCTGGGGAATGAATTCTTCTCCTCCATCCACGGGAGGCTCAGCTCTGAGCTTTGCTGCAGTTAAACCCGGCTGCTGGTGGCTCAGCTGTGCTCATCCTGCACTGGGGGATGCTGGCAGGACACTGGGTCCCACTGGCATCCAGCCTGTCCCTAAAGCAAACCTGCCAGCAGTGGTGCCACTCCAGAACCACGTTTGGTGGCTGCTCTGTAAGACAATCTTTGTGGGAAGTGAAGGTAAAAATCTTCATACAAGCCAAGGTGTTGATTAAAAAAACTCCTCAGCTGTCAAGGGAGTATTTCTGTAAGGACTTGTGTTTGTTTGTTCCTTAGCTTGGTTTCCTAAGGAAGCCAGGATTATGTGATCAAACTGTTACAGCCTTTTGAACTCCTGGGCCAACTCCAATCAAAATTGACAAGGGGGCAGAGGTCTCAGAAATAATCAGGTTGCTGTGATTTTCCTGAAAATAGACTGCTGGATAGCAGGGAGACAGATCCTGTTAAATCCCTGCTAAGGCTGTAACCAGATCTCAGCTCTTAAGGAACAGCAGAGAAGCTAAATGGGAGTGAGCACAACATCCCAAATATCCCAGCAGCTTTCACCTTGGCTCCCAGAGACCAGCAGCTCTGAGACACAAGGACCAAAAGTAACCTGCTTTGTGCTTGAGGGAATTCTTACTGGTTGCATTTATTCGTCTTTGCCACTTTCTGGACCAGTCTTCCCTCTGACTTGGAGAGCAGCAGAACATCCAAGGGTGGATTTAGGCACTGGCAGAGTTTTTTGGGGGCAGTTCCCATGCTGTGGGATGGCATCACCCATGGCAGCAACAGCACAAACACATCTCAGGGACTTTGGGGGAAGCCTGAGGCTTGGTCCTGGCCCAGGAGCTTGGGGGATGAGTGGTCCATGAGTTTCTACAACAGAGCTTTGCCCTCATTGCTGTCTGGGTTCTCTTTTTCTGAGTGGAAAGCCACGTTGTATTTTTAACAGTTTGATCAAAATCCTCTCAAGTAGCGAGGAGAAGAATAATGAAAATCCTCCCAGGTTCTTTGATGAGTCTCAAAGCAGGCTCTTAGATATTTTTTTAAAGTAGCCAAATAGCTCAAGGAACAAATTAAACAGTTTTACTTCAACTCTGAACCTCAGGCTGATAGCTTTGCCTGAGACTCTCAGTCCAGTCTGAAAAGCAGATCTATGAATTCACATTTAACACAACAAATATCCAGCTGGATGCTGCATGGCATTCTGGCTTTTGAGGCTGGGATTTTTGTGCTGCCACAATTCCACGTTCAGGCAGAGGATGCCAGTGGGAAGGGGGGTGGTACAGGGCAAACAGACCCATCCCTGGGAGACATTTGACTTCCTGATGCAGAGAGAATCATCCTCCACTGCTCCAAGAGAAATGAGGCCTTCCCTGGCAAGCCCAGTGTGGAATGAGACATTTCCTCCCTGCTGATGCCAAGTCCAACTGGGCCAGTTTGGAATTGGCCACGTTGCCAGCTCAGGGCTGTGTCAGAATCTGAGCTGTCATTTATTAAAATAAATGGTTTTGTTGTCATTGAAAAGGCTCCCAACACCACAGATTTTGGGAGCTGAACAAAACTTAGGTATTACAGCACCCTGGGGGGAGAGAGGTTTTTTATTCCACGTCTTTGCTCTGTTAACTCTGAAGTCTAAGGAAGGATTTCACCAGCCACAGGTGTCCAAGAGCTGAAGAATCTCATGGAATTACACCTCACTCTAGCATCAGACACAGCCAAACTGGGCATGAGCAGAAGGAAAACTAAGGAAAAATAGAACAAGGGGAAACAAATCTGACTGGATTCCTTCCACCTGCCTACACATACTCAAATAATCCCTGCTGGCTGATCCTTTTTTTCCCAGATTGGACCATTTTCCTTAAGACTTTCTGCTCATTGAGGTGAGTGGGGAAAGGGAAGGAGAAAGGATGAAAGCAGGGAATGCCATGAAAATCTGTTATAGGCAAGACTGGAATCATCTAAGAGCATTGCAAATGCAGAAAATGGATGAGATGAGAGAGATGGAAATGCCACATGGAGTTAGCCAAGGGCTGGCCCCACCAGGACATACAGAAATTGGAGTGGGAACAAGTTCACGAAGGAGTAACAATGGCCAAAGGTCAAATTGCACAATGTGAAGGGGAGTCACCCATGAATTTAAACATAAAAATTCCCCTCAATTCCTGAACTAGCCAATTTATACCTAATTTCTGTCCTCCAGTGCACACAAATAAGAAATCCTGAACATATTACAGCCAGTTTTGGTACATTCTAATGTGGACTTCACACAAGTTTGTGTGTGATGAGGGAAGGCTCAGTCCTCCCTCTCATTTTGATCCTAAACTGGGAACTGTGAGAGCACAATACCTGCAGAGTGTTGGGTTTATGTGCCATGTCCTCTGACTGAGAGATTTTTCACATTTTAGGAGAGAAGAAACTGTCCATAAAGTATTTCCCAGCAAGATTTGGTCTGTCCAGAACACTCAGAACATAAAGAACAGCTACTGGGAAGCACCACGTGCTGATGTTGTCATAGAGGAAAAAATCTGCTTGGAAATCCCAATGCACTCTCTTGAAGGGATGTAATTTACTTTTGGGAGCTGGAAGCATGTTTTCTGCTCTGTAGGAGGACAGATCCCTGGAATAAAGTCAGGAGGAATGAGGCTCTGGTATCCTCCAAGCTCTGGGGATCTCACTTATCACGACCTGTCTGAGGGACCAGGTTCTTTCCCATCTTGGGAATAACAGCAAGGTGGATTCCAGTCCGAATTCCCATCAGCTGCCCAAGCCTAGGAAATAAAATCCATTACCAGGGAGAGGCAGAAACACTGGATTAATTTTTCGGTGTGGTCTTGGTCTCACCCTGCCCTCCCTTCTGCCCTGGGAGCAGCCAGGCTCGCTGTGATGGAGCTGCTGGGAGACGTTAGAGCCTCCAGCCGTCTGCCCCGCCCTGCTCCCAAAATTTGGCAGGAGGAGAGGAGTGTCTGTGCCTCAGCTGCTGGCTGAGGAGCTGCAGGCTGGGGAGAACACCAAAAGTCGATTAAGCATCGCCTCCAGGAGGGAAAGCACCAAAGGGAGACTCCAGTTGTCTCCTTTGGTGTTTTAGAGAAAAGATCTTAAAAAGTTCTTGTGTGTGTGTGTGTATTTGCTTTGCTCTTGGTGAATTGGAATACATTAACCTTGAGAAATGCAAAGGGGTTTTCACTCATCCTTCAGCTGGTGCTACTGAGCTTTTCTTGCTGCTCCCACAGGAGCATGGAGTGGCTGGGGGCTGCTGAAATGGCACTGGCACAGGGTATCAAACATTCCTCATGTGGAATTCTCTGGACTGATGTAACTGTTCTTTACGGAAAAAGACAGAAGAAATTATAGAAATGAGCAGTGGATCACTGATTTCTCTTAGTTATTTGCCAGAGAGCATCCTCCCACCCCAAACAAAGCTCTTTTGGACTAGATTTTAAGGTATTATCAGCCAAGTGGCAGAGATAGATGCAGCAGAAAGGAAAGAATATCTTCTTTTTTCCAGAAGGCAGCTCAAGCACAGAAAGATTAAAGAGTTCAGCCCAGTGCCATGGAAATCTCTGGCAGAGTCCCACCAGCTCAGTCCTTGCTGGGCTGAACCTTTGGATGGCCAAGCAGACAGGCAGGGACTCTCAGTGTGCAAGTCCCTGCATTCTAGTGCACGTGAAGAAAACCTCATCTCTGCTCCCATTCACTTTCTCCTGGCATTTAGCAGCTGAAAAGCTCTTGTGAGCCCTCACATTAATTAGGGCTCATTGCTTTTGCTGTAATATGCCCCAGCATAACACCAAACCCTAATAATCCAAACAAAAATCAGATTTTATGGCATAAAATATAATCTCTCTCTGGTGTCTGAGGAGAGCTATCAATTCAGGGACTCAATCTGGTTCTGCCTGAAGTCAACAGCAAAGCTATTAATAATGGCAGGATCAAGTCAGTTCACTAATTTGCCAAATTCCCCATCATTAGTGTGAATTAATGAGATCCTACTGGAGCTGCCTGTTGGCTGTGGGTGAAACAGAACACGCCTGGCAGCACATCAGCAGCAGGGGGGAGGCTGGGGAGGAGCAGGAGGGCTTTGGGGGGAGGGAGATGAGCAAATGGAAGATCCTAATGCAGTCCAGATGGAAAAAATTGACCCTGACTTCAGCAGGCAGGCAATGGCCATAGCCAAGCTGTTTCCTAGTGAGGAGGAAAACGAGAGAGGCTCAAGTAGCAGATGAGAAGTCAGCTCAGATAAAATAAGACAGCCATTCCCTTTGCCCCCCAAATGATCTTTTGCCCAAAACATGAAGAAAAATGTGTGTTTTCCTGCCCTTTCTCAAAGCTGTCCCGTGGTTTTCCTCCTCTCTAAAGCTCCTAGAGGCAGCAGTGCCAGTGCATGGAGTGGAAGGTTGTGCTCACTCTCACAGCCAGTCCCATCCAGAACTAAAATTATAACAAAAAATCTCATGAAGAAAACAGCTCCGTGAGATTTACAGTGCCAAGAGGGTCGTATAAAGTTTGGAAAAGCATCCAAAGAGATGTCAAATGGAACTTAATTGAACTTGGCTGTCATCACTAAATAGGACACATCACTCTGAGCTTAATGGATCCTGCCAAGTCCAACAACAGATATTGTTGCTGTGTTCCTTGAGCTGGTGATGGGGGTTTAAGTGTCCATGAGTCACTGGGATTGCAGTTATTGCCTGAAAAGAATGTGCAGGGGGGAAAGGATGTTCTTGTCTGCCCCTGTGTCTGCTTTTGGTGCCATTGCACAGACAATGCCAGGCTGATGCTGCACTCTGATCTTTTCATGGCAGCAGCCCTGGACAAGCAAGTGGGGAAATCAGGATATCTGCTTTTTAAAAATCTGTTTGATTTGTGGTGGCTGAAGAGGCAAATGCAGACACGTCCATTTGTGGCAGTTGGGAAGCCTGAAATTAATGGCCCAAATGAAAGGCATCGAGCACAGGAACAAGCCTGGTTTGATTCATTTGGTGATGAGGGTGGTGCAGCAGCTCTGATAACACCCTTGCCCTATTCAGAAAGGACTTTGGGAGCAGCCAGTTCTGAGCTGGGTGCTCATTACGGACCAGTAAAACCCCAGGGGTTATTTCTGCAGCCTCTTTGGCCAGGAATTCTCTGTGCTCCAGGCTTCAGAGCAGAAATCCCCTCCTGAGCCGGGCCTTACATCAATCCAGCTTCCAGCAGGGTGGGAGCTGGGGCATCCCTGGGCAGGGGAGATGAACTCTGCATTCCCCAAAGGCAGCTCAGCCCCCTCAGCAACTCCCACTGGGGACATCAGAGCCACAGCCACAGCGAGCCAAAGGGGAAACACTTTGGAATATTTGATGATGGCAAAATACCAATAAAAAATGGACTGTCATAATCCACTCCTGACTAA
This sequence comes from Rhabdornis inornatus, assembly GCA_013397075.1. NCBI lineage: Eukaryota > Metazoa > Chordata > Aves > Passeriformes > Rhabdornithidae > Rhabdornis > Rhabdornis inornatus. The sequence continues at coordinate 19,375 of VWZS01006869.1, forward strand.
AGACTGACTGCCTGGGCTGTGCTCAGAGAGAGAGAAAATGTGCATAAATATGATCCAGACCCGCCAAATCTTGAAATACTCAGTGAATTCCCTTGAAAGTACCAGGGACTGATCAGCCATGCCAAGGATAAGCAAACACACTCTTTTCCAGTTGTCCCACATTATAGAGCATTAATTTTCTTATAGTCAAACAGTGGAGCAGGATGAGATACCTAATTGGGAATCTCAACTATTATTGTAAGCATCTAATTTGTTCATCTGTGCCTGTAGCCGTCAGATGACCCTTGTTTGAATTGTTAGTCAAAATAAAACATGTTAATTTTATCAGGATTTTAAAAGGTGTCATTAAATGTCCTCTACTTAAAAGGAAAAAAAAAAAGAAAGGAAAAAAGTCTCTGCAGGCGATGAGCTGCACTCCCAGAGATAAGAAATGCTTCCCATACACAATCCCTTTACTTTGTAGTTCACTTCTAATGGGCAGTTTGGTGAAAGGTACTTTCCACCGTGCATTTAAAGCGATCCATTCAAAAGATAAGTAAAGCGCAGCTGCTCATTAAACCCAGCACTTCATGTGGTGCTGGAACGTATATTTAGCCAGGAAATGCTACTGTAGGCTCTCAGTGTTTGGGGTTTTTGTCGTTGTGATTCATCATCATTTACACAAGTGGCTGAAAATTACAGGGCAACCACGAGAGCAGAGCAGGAGGTGCTTGGGGAAGTGAACACCCCCAGATCACTGAGAGTGTTTTCCACACAGCTCCTCTTGCTGCTTGTTCCTTTTGATCGTTGTTTACAACACAAGCTCCCTTTCAGAGGGAACAAAGCTCCTGCAGTGATGTTTTTGTACAGCTCAAAAGCACAAACTTTCTAGGAAGGGTTAAAGTCAGGGCCAAACACCCAAACCCAAATGTGAGCACACACAAATCCACAGAAATCCAGAACTCACCACTGCATCTCCAAGCTCTGCAAGTGCCAGAGGGAATTCACAATCAGAATTCTGCAGTCATTTTTGGGTTCAGTCCCATTTTCATACTCATGGAAACTCTCCTCTTCTTGCCCTGAATGGGATGCTCGTTCCTGACAGGACTTTTGGGGCAGATCAGTCACGTTCTCCATGCCAAGAAGGAGATGCTTCCTCTTGCTTTACAAAATCCAGCAAGTGTCAGTGTCCTCAGAGGTGATGTAACCTGTCTGGGGAGATGGTGTGAGGGAAAGGAAACATTTTTCAAATTATTCACACTTGAGATCTTGTTCTTCACTACACCAAAGCCCAATTTGTCCCACAGGAAGAGCCAGGTTCTGTGCTCTGCACACACTGCTCAGACCCTTTAGGGGAATGTGGGAATCACAGCCCCATGGTAGAAACCTGATTTTATGGCAAAACCCCCTCAGTGAGAGGTGCAGTAAAGCTGTGGATATCCCAGGACTGGGATTGTGCCTGTGCAGGTGGAGAAAAATGAGTATATGAGCTCTAAGCAGAGACCAGGAAGGATCTCAGCCCCCAAACAGAAACTCCACATTTTCTTCACTATTTCTTTCCCCTCCCAATAACATTAACAGCAGTTTTCTGTGTGTCTGTGGATAGTCCAGTCTATTCACCTCTCCTTCCCAAGGCACAGGGGGTGTCACGTTCTGGGAGGTGCAAATATTGATTTGCCTGTGGTAACTGTGGGTTTGTCCCATGACAGAACCCATAAGCTTGAGCTTTTATTCAGAGCTTCAATCAAACCTGGACATTTTATAGATAATTTACAATTTTTGAAACTCCCAATTTTCTATGGTGTTAGGAGTTAAACCAGACTAATTTCAAACCCTGTCATATTCATTTGAAGGATGCCTCTGAGAAAGAAATAGGGTTTGTCTTGTCTTATAAGCTTCCTTCTAAGATTTTCAATATTTTTGCTCCTTGACCTTGAAATACCCTTAGAATCAAAGCAAAACAACGCCTTTCTGAGGATGCTGCAGCATTTCCTATTTCCTCTGCGAGAGAGAATATTCAGAGACAGAATAAATATGGGAAGTCGGCGAGAGAAAACCAAAACAAGAAAAAAAAAATCAACCAAACTCTTATGGAACCTTTAAGAGGCTTTGGGTGCCAGTTCTGGGCAGAGATGGCTCCACCCAAAACGCTGCAGACTGCTCTGAATTCTGAATGAGGTTTTCAAGCCCCAGACTTTGGCGTGGGCTCACAGCTGCCCTGTGCTATGTGCAGCTTCCAAGGGAAGAGCCCAGGCTCTGGACAAGCCAGGGCTGCTGGGGGAGGCTGCAGGGGAAGGTCTCAGCCAGGCTTTGTCACAGGTATCTCATAAAAGGTGAAGGTTCACACTGAGTCCCTGCTTCACCCTCCCTGATTCACCTATTCTTTTAATAACAGTAAATCAGTGAGAAGAAAACTGGCTGAGAAGAAAGTCTTTAATTTCTGCTGTTCAGAACCTCCACAGCCAGCAGTTCTGTGTGACTTTCCTACCAGGAATGAATTCTTCTCTGTGCACACATTGCCTGTGTTCAGGTCACTTTTTTCTGCCTGAGTTTTGAATGTTTAAGGAGGTGCAGAGCTGGAGAAAAGATGCTCCATCACATTTGGGTTGCATTTAACCTGGCCACAATCCCCCACAAGTACAGCTCTGCCTCAGACAGCAGCAGTGGAGAGCAGGGCAGAGCCCACAGCTGATATTTATGGGAATCATTTGCCCTGCAGAAAATAGGATTAGCAATGCAAGACCCAGAATTAGGGAGGCACGTAGGAACCCACAAGGTTCGTGGCAGGGAAAACCCCTCTGGTTCATCTGCAGCTCTGAAAATGATGAAGCAGTTTAGGAGAACAATTGGGTGATGCAAGAGCAGACCTGGGGAGGTCAGGGTGTCTGGGGCAAGGGAGAGAGACACAGCAAAGTCTTGTTCCTCAGTGCCACTCTCCTGCCACAGTTTGGCCAATAATTTGGGCAGGACACTGAGGACAGAGAGGAGATTTCACAGTAACTGAGGCTGTGAGAAACTTCTTTACCTTCACATTTCATCATGGGAAACTCAACTGGAGCTGGGTTTTGGTGTGAGTTTTGAGCAAGCCTGAGTTGGCTCACTGTGATCTGCAGATGGTTCTGTGATTTTAGTGAGTTTTGATCTCAACAACACTGAAGGTTCACCAGGAGGTCAGCACAGGTGAGGAAGGAAGAAGAGAAATAAAAGACAACTCCCAGTTACTCCTTGCTCATTGAGGAGAATTAAACTGCTTTGCCTAATTCTACTCTCCAAGTACCAACTTAGCTCTAATTACTGCGTTTTTTGTAGGCTCAGTGGGCTTTTGTCACTTTGTTCTTCACCACAGTCCATCAAAGTCCCAGCAGTTACTACTGGATGGAAAAACATCATGTGAGGAGCAATGAAGAAGGAATAAATAGACTGGAAGTCAAAAGGCTTCCTTTGGTTCCAGTAAACCATGATTACCACGAGCCCTCATGCCAGTTAAAACATCAGGTAGAGTATCAGCCACACCTCAGCTGAAGGGATATAATGTCATTTACCAAAATTTTTGCCATCACCTGTAGATCATGTTTATTCCCTTTGAAGCTGTTCCATAGTCTGCTCCATTCAGGATGAACTCTGAGAGCTTTGGCTCCATAAAATGCCAGCAGCAGGTGATAAATAGACTGAACACTTGGTCCCAGGAATGATCCCTTCCATCCCTTCTGGGCCAAGCCTGCTCCTGTTTGCATCTGTAATTGATTGTGGGAGCTGTTAATCATAGGTGCCTGTGATAAAGTTTAGGCATCTCTTTGATTCAAGGATGCTATTAAGGAATTAGGCAGCAGCAGGGGCAGAGTTTGTCTCTGCAATTAATTGCTCCTGGAGTTTTGCAATCCGGGGACCGAGTCGTGATGCAAAAATCAAAGACTGGCTTAAAAAAACCCAAACAAGAAGAAGAAGAAGAAGAAGCCCCAGCTCCAGGGTGCTGTGTTCTATTCACAGTCCAAATGCTGCTGGTGGGGGCTTTGGACATTCCTGTTCCATGGGTGCAATTTAAGAAACAAATGCTCAGCACCCACTTCAGCTCCTGGATGCTGCTACTGGAGCTTGTACAAGATCTGATGGAAAAGGGAGAAGGAGACCAGGAGGATAATTGGATTTCTCTCCAAGTTTCACTCCAACAAGGACTGGGGAGTGACTGTACTCACTACTAGCTGTGGCCCTGTTGTGATTAGGATCCCAACAAGAATTGCCTGATCCTATTAAAATTCACCATAATTTTGGACTCTTGTTCTAATCATAAGTCATCCCTTTAGGCTTGGTATTTTCTAATTTCTTAAGAGCTGGTACTAAGGATGTTTGGGATTAATTTGTTTTGGTGTCGAAAGCTGGGTGAAGAAGATGTCAGAAGAAAATATTTTTGAGTCTTCAGAGGTGGCTTTTCATCTGGAATTAAACTCCAGGAACTGGACTGGGATCTGCTTTGGTTGTAAATGAGGGGTAAAACAAAACTCTTCTCCAGGTGCACTGGGTTGTTTAAAGCTCTTCTGATGTTTGTCATGTGAGAGCATTAAATGCAGCAGGACAAGACAATTCTAATTCAGGCAATTATTTTTCACTTAGGCCAAGCTCCTCCCAGTTACTTAAAGTGAATTTTCAGGCTGGAAGGTCTCTGAGGCAGGAGATTGCAGCAATAGTGGGAACTAATTTAATATGAGTTTTCTCACATCTTGTGCTGGTTTTTATACAAAGTGGCTGCCATTAACCAACTATTACCTTCCACCCCAGAAATAGACGTGTTCCAGCCCAATATAAAATAATTTGCCTTTTTTTGGCAGAGTTCATTGAAATCAAATCCTAACATGTAATGTTGTTGTTGTTGTCCTTGTTATGGGAAATGATCCTGCCCTTTGAATGCCTCCTCTTCCCTCTGGGGACGTGGCCATCCAGGTGACTGTACCTGCTCCCAGCACCAGCTTGAGAGCAGTGGGGAAAATGGAACACTGAGGTTTTCAAATTCCATTCCAGTGTCTCGCTGCCAAGGGAGCCTGCCGAGCTCAATTCAAGGGCTAATCCATGACCATCACTCCACTTCAATAATTGCAGAACATTAATGAGTCTGTTTCCTTATTACAGAGCTCAAAATAAGAGCATTGGCATTCCGATTTAGCAGGGAACTTTTAAAGTCTTAGCCCAAGGATTGTAAGAGGAATGGATTTTTTTTTTAAATTAACTTTGCATTCAAAACTTGTGTTAAACCATCTGTTCTCATGCAAGGAGTGAGGGAGGGGGACCATAGCCACAGATTTTCATCAGCGAGCTGTTAAATTAGTCCCTTTACTTCACAGAGCTTGTTTTATTCAATCTGCCTTTATTAAGAACACAGGTTTGATTCTGCAAAGAACAAATTCTTCTGGTTCTTTAAGGAAAATGGTTTTAAGCAGGGTTTTATTAGGTTGCATTACTGGATAAGCGATACAACATGTTACCAGCGTGAATCATCTGATTTAGAGTGACAAGAAAGGAACTTAAAAAATACCCAGAGCCAAAACATTGCCTGGCAAGGGCTGACAGGGCCAGATTGGATCTACTTCTGCAAAGTTTTGCTGTTGCAATTGGTAGTAACTGTCTAGGGCTTGTAGATATTTTGACTAACTCTCTTTGCCATCCTTAAATTAAGAAGGAGAAATTAGGGCCAGACTAAACCTAAGCAGAGTGAGTAGTCCCAGGGCAGTCAGCAGGGCTGCTGGTGGAGTGGAGAATGATCTGGAAGCAGGTCCAGCAGGATTTCATCCTAAGAATCACCCATGGGTCACCATTCCTTCCCCCTACAGCACACTTGACTTCTTCCCCTGCCTCAGCCCAGCCTGAGCCCCCTGGCTGCTTTGTCTGATTTACAAACCTCTGCTTTTGGAATTCCACAGCCTTCAGCCACACCAGGGGAGACAGGACTTGCCTGAGAGGCACCCCTAAAAATCCCCAGCCTGTTTCCACTGCCTGCATTCCTTGTTGCTGAAACCTCCAATATTCTGTTGAGTGACCTGACAGGTAACTGGGAAGAGGCACAGAGAATATTGATAGAAACAGAAATGGGGTTTCTTAATGAGAAACACCAGCAGAAACCTGGCCCAGAGTCAAATATTCAACTACCATGAGGTCAAAGTGCATCTTCTCCTTGCCCTGAAGACAGAGGGGAAAGTGGCACGTGAAGATCTGCAGCTTCAAAGATATCTCAGGTAACCAAAAAGGGAATGTGAATATTCTCACTGAAAATGTCAAAACAAAATAGAAAAATTTCACCTGCCAAATTTGACAGCTTCCAGTGTAAGGATGTGTCTTAATCATGTTGAGAGATCTCTGTCAGGATTGGGGTCTAGCCTAGAATTAGGTCCTTTCCTGTATTGAGGTCCTGCTATTGAAATGAGCTTTTACCCCTGAAGTAAACTTCTAAAAGGATGCCTGAAATAGGTGACTTGAATTGCTAAACCAAAATTCCCAACTAAACCAAAATTCCCACGTTTTTAAGATGCACAATCCTTTCTGTTGAATTTTCAAACTGTGCTCCAGACTGTGCTGAGAACCCAGTGCCTCTGTGGTTTCAGTCTCCAAACTGAACTATGGAAGTAGAAGGAAGGTGATTCCCTAAAAATCAATTTATAACCTCACTGCTGTCCTCCTCAGCAGCTTTTCCCCGATTGGTTCCCCCTATTTATCCCAACTGAGTCTTTCTGCCAAGAGCTTACAGACTGCTGGAGCTGGAAAGAAAACTCCATAAATGTTTTGTTCCTCCTTCCACAGCAGTGAGAAGAATAAAAGGAGAACCAAGTTTTGCAGCAGACTGTTCCTTTGGGGTGCAGTGCTGGATGTTCTTACCACTAACAAGTGTCACTTGTTTCATCCCCTCAGAACCTATTCCCACTTTGAGGATTGGATTTTATTTGTGGAACAAAACCATGGTCAAGCTATGGACTGAGGACTTGTCACCGAAATGATGTTGGGACCTGTCTGGGCAAAATTAAAAAGTCTCAGTATCATCTCTTAGTTGGAGAACTCACATGAAATATTGGTTCAAATTAAACCAAATACAGCACATTTTAAATGCTTCATTTTGCATTTCTATTGAGAAGATAATCCTTGGAGTGAGATTTTTACACTGATTTTCACACAGAAGATGACACACGTATATTCATATTTCAGACTCCATAAGAGAAAGAATAAAAGGATAAAAAAGGCCAGAGTGCTCCAGGCACAGGGCTTGGATTTGAAGTCTGAGCTCAGGAATTCAGTTTTCTAACACACAGTGGACAACTGCTGCCTCAGCTTCGTGAGTAACCATGGCGTTTTCCTTTTTGGTGGGTGTTAGTCATTTGGGATGCTGGGCTCTGCTGCATCCTTTCCCCCAGAGGGAGCAGAGGAATCCCATCACTGCCCCTGGAGTCTGTGCCAGCAGCCCAGGAGTGGCTTGGGAGTGAGAGGCTGTTATTAAAGCAGGGATGACTCCTAATCCTGAGAAGCCCTGGACATTTGACCAGGCTTGGGAATGAATCTGCTCCTCTTTTCTCCAGAGTGTGCTGTCCCTCTTGGCACAGGAAAAAAAAAACCAAAAACCTGAGAGCAGCAGGGCTGAGCAGCTGCAGTCTGCCACAGCAGGTTGGACTGGAACCTCCATGGGATTCCAGGGAATCTGATGAGCTGGGAATCCTGTGCAAAACCACAAATCCATCCCAAACTGCTCCTTTAGCCTCTCCCTCTGCTCCATGCTCACCCAGTGCCATCTCCTTGTTACAATATAGAATAACTATAAAAAGCCCCCTGTTTTGTTTTTTTTTTTAACATCTGTTTAGGTGGAATTTGAACCTTGCTAGGAATAAACCATTAAAATGACATTAATAAACACCGGAAAGCAGTAATGATGTGTTACTGCCAGAGGAGGGCCAGTTAAACGAGTTGAAGGCTGGCACAGTTTTCCAGGCTCAGGGTTGCACAATGTGCTTGTTTACCTGGGACATTTCTTCTTTCCCTTTCCCTCCTCACACACATGCATGGGGGGGACCAAGGGACAACAGGGAACTGGACTCAGAAATTCCAAGTATAGGCTACAATCTCCATTCCTTACAGTTTATCTGTAAGATCACAGCTGTAAATACCCTTTATTTGTAAAACCTGCAATATTTGAAAATGAGGGTACTTGTATCTCACCTAGAGCTCCAATCCCCTTGGTTCATCCTCTTTGCCCATATATATTCAGTTTATTTCTCCCTTCTAGGACTCATTCCTGTGCTTTCCCATGAATCATGAAAGCTGAAAACAAGTTTTTCTCCCCTTGACTTTGTAAATCTGTCCAGAACTCTTCAGTTCCTCTTCCCACTGAGTCATTTTAGCCCTTTAAATTTTACCTTGGAAGCTTTCCTTTCTCTTTACTTTGTGATGATGACTTCTGCTCTTTAGTTGTGCAATGCAGTCCAGTGTTGAAAGTCAGGAATTACCCTAAAAACACAGCTGGAATTAGGAATAAAGTTTAGGATTCCTGGAGAGCAACAGCAGGGTTATGTCTGATTGATCTGATAATTCTTATTAATGACAATTCTACAGTGCTCTGGAATCAGCTGTTCTGAGAAATTCTCCCTGAATTTGCCTTGTGTTTGGGAGGCAGATCCCACAGGGTGCTGAAATCATACAGCTGGATCCAAGCTAAACTGGTGTTCAAGCTCTTTTTGAGAAATCTAAAATCCCTACACTTCCTTTTTCAAGAGCTTTCTCACCATCTTGATGTGGAAGGGACTAAATGAACACTGCAGGAGTAAAGAAATTGCACTTCAAAAAGAACTTACCCTGGCCATCACCTCACACACCTAAACCAAGACAATTCCCAGGGCTCAGATCCATCCATACTTTCATATCTTGCCAATTCCAATGAAATGAGGATAATTTAGAAAAGCATAATTATGTTTTAACAGATCAAAGATGAGTGTATTAAGTTGAACTAATTGCAGTGAGGAATTTTGACCTATTTTCTTTGAAGTCTTCCAAAAAATGAATTAGGCAAGCCAGTCCCATTTGCACAGGTCAGGTTCAAGATTCTTCATAACATTTTTGCTGCCAATTTATGATTTTGCTATGGACACCAGATAAATTAATTTTTGTTTCAGGATCAAACAATTATTCATACCAGGGGATAGGAGTCCAAATAATAAATCTCTTCCTACTTCTGATGATTGCCTGAATCCAACTATTCCTTTCTGCTACTCTTGCTTCATGTTTTCTCCTACTGAAATCCATCTTGAGGTAGATGTAGATCAGCAGCTTCACACAGATTTATTTATTCATTTACTTCTTTACTGGTTAGGATCACAGAAGGCTTCTCTCCAATGAAATAGTGTTTAAGAATATTTTATCGCTTATAAGATACAGTTTGGACCTAGAAGACAAATTTTATCTTTCCCTCCACTCAAACGCAGATTTGATGAAAAGCAAAGGTGATTCCGTGCTTGTGTCCCCTCAGCTCTGTGCCAAAAAATGGGCAGGCACCTCAGAGGGGAAGAAAAGGAGGAACAGTGAGGCTGTGGCATGGTTTGTTTCTGTCTTGTGGATTTGAAAGGAAATTGGATTTATCAAGTTCACAACTTTCTGAGGTGGCAGTCGCTGAGTATGGGAGCAAAACTCTGCTGTGCAGTTCCTTCCCCATCCTTTGTGGCAGCTGTTTCTGGAGATTTCTCTTCTTTGTTCACCAAATAATCCTCCTAAATCTTAGAAGCAAAAATCAAGCTTCAGTTCAGAAAGTCCCTCTCTTTTTTGAGGCATGGAAGTAGGAAAGGAGGGTGGATGCAGTGATTTATAGTTGGCCATATCTCCACAGCAGCTCCATTCCTTGGCACTGTAGGGACAGAGAGAGGCAAGAGGCATGGCCTGGATCTTTTCCCACATTTATACCAGGAAAGGATCTGTCTTTAGCCATGAGCACAAACCATTCAAGTTACACAACTCCAAATCCTGGTCCAGTTACACAGAGGGACCATCTCTCTCTCTCTCTTTCTGTTTCTACCTCATCAAAAAGACTCCAAACCTTTCTACTCCCATTTCCTTCCTCACCTTCCTTGTCTCCATTCCCTTAGGGTCCTACCTTCTACTGACTGACCTTTACCAACAGCAACAACAATAATTATCCTATAATTAGACACTCTAAGTCACGTTGTTCCTAAAGCTGTCAGTGTGGGAAGGAAGCAAGAAGTGCTCAGGGTAAGAGTTTAAGGGCTCCTTCTGCATTGGATCACCAGAGGTATTTGTGCCAAGTCCTTGGCACTTCATTAAGTGGCTGTTGGGGTTCTCTTCTAATTGCATCTCATAAGTAGCAGATTGCAGCTCATGACTCAGTGGTTGTGTCTCCAGACCACAGAGATAGAGAGTGAAGGACACTCAGGGATTCAGATCTGAAGTTCCTGCTGCCAATTAGGGCCAAATTAAACCCTCCAAGCCCATGGTGCCACCCACGCAGCCTTAGGGGTGCACCTCAGTCTTGTGGTGTCATCCCAGAGCCTGGAATGCACAGCTTCGGTTCAGGTTCAGCTTGTGTGAAATCCAAATACCCAGCAAATACTCCTTGGCATTAGACATCCCTCTGAAACCATAATTCTCACTGTCCCATCTAAACAAGGGGCACTTTGAAATGTTCTTGTTGAAATGTCCCAGCCCTGCAAGGTTTGGAAGCACAGCCCTAGGTTAAAGACACAGGGTTTGTTTTATCCCCTTTGTGACATGAGCACTGCACTTAAATTCCTTAGCAAGACTTTGCACATAAATGCAAAGAAATACATGAATTCCTTACAGCTGGGATGAGGGGTATGTCCACATTTTACTTTTTCTCCTTGTCCTTAGTGTCCTCTGGGATCATCTGTTGCAGAGTAACAAATCCCTCAACCCTGGCTCTGACTTGGAATGTGTACCAGGGTTTCCCTTCGCACTCACTCCATGGCTGTTTTTCTTCCTCCATTTGCCTAGTAAAAAAAAAAAAATTAAAAAATTGCTTCCTTTTATTCCTGCAGTTCAATTTTCCCTGGGCACAGAACATCGAGCAATGCCTGCAGAAACACACAGGATGGAATATCTGACTCTCCCTCTTCGTTGTCCACATTTCACTGTCTTGCTGCTTGGTTATCCAAACCTCAGTGCAAATATTACTAATAAAATCACACTTTCCCTCCCACAATACCCTGCCTCAGAACCAAATTTCTGCTGACTCTTACTCAGGCTTGGTTATTGATAAGCATCAGGCAGAAGAAGGGTCTCTAGGTTAAATCTATATTGCTTTGAATTTCCCTTCCATGCTTAACATCAGACGCCACCAACACATCTTGAACTGATTTAAGGCCCTGGGGTGTTGCTCAGTGCCATTCAAAACACAGCAAGCCACTTTCCATGTGCTGGGGCCACTAGGGCTCGTTAGAATGGCATTTTTAATAAAACTTAAGTGTAACTACAACATTTTGCAGCTCCACTCTCCAGATAAACCACTACAGACGTCATTCCCCACCTCACCTCCCCGTTTACACACCCACCAGACTTTTGACCAGCCGGCCAAATTCATTCTGGGTGTAAATCTATGGCAATCAATAACATTCCTTCTGCTTGACACTTATTGTGGGCAAAAGTTTCCATAGGCTTGTTTGCGTATGTGTCTTTTTTTTTCACTTCCTATAACAAATTAAGTCTTGAAACAAAGCCCTGAATGTTATTATTCAGGTGAGGCAATGCAGAAGCATTAAAAACACTTTGGGTTTAGATGCAGCTGGTCTATGTTAGAGTTGTTTTCTGGTCCAGAAAAGGCTGGGCTGTTATAAATGCTTGAAGATTTTCCCTTTCGCTGCCTAGAATAAAAAAAAATAATACATTTATCCAGTGCAATTTCTTCTAGAATACCTTCAGGGTTCAGAAAAGAGCTCTCTGGTGCTGGCTATGATGTGACAGGCAAAAAAAGCATAAAGCCAAAGGACAAACTCATTATCTGTGCCACTGGCCAAAATCAGATTCTGAAAGGATCACCTACAACTCACAGAGACAATCCTAACCAGCTCAGTCAGAGTTTCATGGGAAGCTTCTCCATGGGAATTGGGGGGAACTGGAGGAGAATGACCCCACCAGGACCTGCAGTTGCTGGAGCAGGAGCCTTTCCAGCAGAGTTTTGCACTGGTTGTTGCAGAGGGTAAAGCTCTGCATCTCCTCAGCAGGTTTGCTCCTTTGATAAATCCCATTGTGCTTCTGCTTTTAGTTTCCTGTCACACTCTGGGTGTCACTCCTGGGACAGAAGAATCAATGCATGGATTCCCGGAAGCGAATCCCTGTGTAGTCTGTGGGATTTGGATAAAGAGCCTGAATCACACTTTCTTCACCTCTGGAGACTCCCACTTCAAGCTCTACAGCCCCCTGAGGGCAGAATTCTTCTGTTCCCAAATGGTTTTGCACTCATCAGCAAAGACCTCTGCGAGATATTTTTCATCCAAGTACCATCTTATGCGTCCTGATGGAAGGAAGAATCTTTCCCTTACCTTCATCAGCTCCTGTGGAGTTTTGTTTTTTGGCAAGGACTGCGTGTGAGTTCACAGACAGCTCCAGATGCACAGCTCCTAGCAGGGTTTTAAACATTAAAAAAATGTTCAATCACCAGTATAGGAGCTGGTTGAGTGGTGGATGTGCTGTTCCCACCTCTAGCCCATGACAGGCCTGTCCCTGCTGAAGGGAAGGGAGGTGTGAAGTGTGTGGCAGTGCACACCCCAGGGCAGCAGCCAGCACCACCATTCCCAGCTCCCAGCCTCTCCAAGCGATGCTGTTTAATACCAGACCAATGAGGTGAATAAAACCTACAAAAGTTTATAGTGTGTAAATTACTGTTGCACCCTGCCCTCTGCCTCCACGCTGAACTGAGAGGGATAAATGGAAACAGTCCCCTTCCCTGCCATGGCAGGAGGACTTCCAGGAGCTGGAGGAATTCCTGGGCTCTTATATAGGAGTGGAAAGCAGCAGGAAGCAGTTCTGCCTCTTGACACCTCATCCTCTGAACACCCCACTCCCAGGCACTTGTGGAAGGAGAATGTGCTGGAGAGCCTTGGCTTGAGGCCACAGTCCTCCAGCACCCAGAGCCACAGGGCTGAGCAAAACCATGGGGCCAGCAAGGAGGCAAAGCAGCAAATTCGGGCAACAAGCAGTGAATTTGGGATTTGGGTACAGAGGGAGGAAAACAAAGCTCTTTGGAGACTGGTGCTGGAGGCTGGGCACCACCAGTGCTGTTGTTTTGCTTCTTCTTGGCCTTCAAAAATGTCCCTGTTGTGTAACCTGAATAGCTGCTGGCCATCCCCTATCTCACATATTTGAGAAGACTGGAAAATTCTGTTCCAGAGGATCTGAAAGTGCTGAGGGAACGTGCCATTGGAGACAGGCATCTACAACTCAGCTCAGCACATGAGCAGCCCTGGCAGCTGCTGTGTTATCTTTGGAGCCACTGCTCACTCTGTCAAACTGAAAACATGACAAAACATTTGAGCAAACACTGAAACTTTTATGATCTCTTGGGGGGGAAAAGGGAAGTTTCAGATAGTGTAATCTGATGAGTGTGGTACAGATGGAGAGATAGACAATGCCTGTTAGAAGATGCATCTGCATGTTATAAAATGAGGAGAGAGAGATCTGGCTCCCTGCTTTACCCTCAGATCTGTGAGCACAGATTCCTTTAACCATTCCTTGAACCATTCCTTTAACCATTCCTTTCACCATTCCTTTCACCATTCATTGAACCATTCCTTGAACCATTCCTTTAACTACTCCTTTAACCATTCTTTGAACCATTCTTTTAACCATTCCTTTAATCATTCCAAACCCTGCTGCTGGAAATAGGACCTGAGCAAGGGGCACAGGCACTTCCTGAAGCAGCTGCTCATTCTCCACGTGTGTGGGAGAAGCACAAAGTTGCCATTTGGGTGCTCAATCTGATTTAGCAAATCATTGCCTTTGCACACGTGATTTCATTTTCTGTGCCTCAGTTTCCCTGTTTGTAAGACAGCAAAATCAGTTGCATCATCGAGCGCTTTGGTATTGAAAAAATGTTCTATCTAGGGAAAGGTTTCGCTGTTCTCATATTTCTGGGTGTGTAAGAGGTCACTGGGAGTTTAAGGAAGCTTACTGAGGTGTTAGTTAAAAATAGTTAATGATGAAAAAAAAAAAAGTAACTCAGAAACATCCAGGGGCTATGTTTTAAAAACAAACGAGTGCACAGCCATGGCAAGCAGCATTTCTGACTGCTAAAAAAGGCAAATTAAATCATGAGACTTGATAAACGACAATATTGTCATTATCCAACAAAGGACTGAACTTGCACTGAAGTTAAGTGAAGAAAATGTATTTTGTAAGACAATATATGTCTTCTTCTGTTGGAAGAAGTATTCTGCCAATACTTGCTGAAGTGAGGTGTTTCAAGTGCTACAGTTGGGGCTGCTCCTGCTGAATCCAAGGGAATTGTGAGTGCTCAGAATGTTCCAGGATCAGACCTAGACCCATTTATTTCAGGGCAAAGGGAAAGGGGACTCCCAGGAGCAGCTCCAGCAGCGGGGACTGCGTGCAAACGCGTATCTCACACACAATCCCAGGGTTGTTCTGCTGAAAAATGGGAACAGAGGCATCAAGTTAAAGGTCACCGCTGAGTCTTTCATTTCCCTCCTCCGCTCTGCCCTCTCTGGATCCCGGGATTTCGTCTCCAGACTTTCTGGGAATCGCTCCGGTCGTGTGCGCTCCGCTGATGAGCAAAGCGCTGCTGGTGCAGACACTTGGCGGAGGCAATTAGCAAAGTAATTGAGAACTGCTCGGGATGAAAGGTGTAATACACACACACGATTATTCACCATTTTCATTACACGCCGTATCCGGGAAGCTGCTGGAATGGAATGCACTGGGTGATGAGGTAACTGGGAATGACCTGCTTTTCCTCATTTACATCTGACTCAGAGCCATTCGAATACTCCGCTTTATGTGCGATATCGCCTTATTACTTTTACAACACCCCGGAGAAGACGAGGAGAGCCAGCAGGTCTCTGCCCTCCAGAGGTTGTTTTATCAGAGAGAAAATGAGTGGAAGGTAATGCACAATAGGGAGGAGATGGGTGGAGAGCTTGAGATGGTTGGACTGCAGCATAATCATTATTATTAAAGTCCTCGTGGATATCATGGGAGAAATTAGTCTTAGGTAAGGATTTGAATGGAATGAGACCAACTGCTCAGCAGGCCAGAACTGTTTAAGCAGAGAAGGGTGGTGTAGGGAAAAGATTGGATATACTTACTAGTATATATATACACACACATTTTTATATGGCTATATCCAGATTTTATATATAAGGTTATATAGAAGATGATGCTAATGCCCGGCCCAGGCTGTAAAGACAAGGCTAAAACAGATGTCACACCTCCACTTTGGAAACAGCCCATCAAAGCTGATCTTCTTGAGGTTGCTTGTAAATTTTTAGGATCAGGTTTTCAGAGCAACTGGGTAAAACCTGGCCATATCTGAATGGCAGCGTTTTGAAAACCTGCCTCTCAAACACTCGTGCTTCAAGAAGCTGCCTGGATTGTGGAAAATGGGGAATTGCTTTGCTGCCTGTATTAGATGTTTTGTTTTGGTATCTTCATCCTGCTTAAAAAGTGCCAGTTAAAAACACTGGGCTCCCGAGCTCCTGAATCCTCCCCTCGGCAGGGTACGACATCCAGCACTAAAGCTCTCTCTTGTGGTCCTGCTATGCAAACACAAGTCCTTCGCTAGAGGCAAGCTCGGCTCAGAAACTACTTCAGCAAAACACCAAGCTCGTCAGGAGTTGAGAAATCACGTCTTAATTTTCTGTTAATTAAGCTGACAGTTTCTATTCCTAATTTTAAATGGAGGATGTTTATTATGGAAATTATTGGCTACTCTTACTCTTCTCATACGAAATGCATTACCAGAAAAAAAAGAAATCCCTTCTTTTAAATAAGAAGTTGAATTTTTCCCTGCTATCACCGATTCAGGTGCTTACAAACACAACCTTCCCATTGTGCTGGAATATCCAGAGTCATTTTGCCCTGGCTACCTTTGATTTCCCAGGCTGAAACCTCTCCTTTGCATTTGTGTGCAGAGCCACGAGAGCCCGGGAAGGGCAGGGACAGGGAAAACAGCTGGGCACCCTCTGGATTTGCAAAAGCAGAACCTGTTCCCCGCAGATGAAAGCTGATTCACGGGACATTTTTTTTCTCTGACAGCCAGCAGTGTCTGTGCTGATTAAGGAGTTGTGTGATCAGATAGAGAAAGTGGCAGGGAGCTGCTGTGTCATCTCCTGGGGATCTGAGCCACTTTGTTCTGGCACCAAGCTGGGCTCAGGTTTGGCCTTTCCTTGTCCTTGGCCAGAGGAGAACCCCGAGCAAAACCTCGGGAGGAAATCTGGATTAGTTTACAGATGCTCCCTAAGTGCCTGGGGGTGGACAGAAAGTCTCATTTCATGATCAGGAGTGTGGAGGTGAAAGGATGGAGCTGCCTGAATGTCTCACCTGGGGAACATCCTTTTTGGGCAGGATGGATTTGGCTTTTACTCCTGAAAAACAAAGGGGTGGAAAAAAAATCTTCCAAAGTGACAGAGCCACGAGGAAAATGTGAATATTTCCTTGCAATAACACAACAAACAGGACCTTGAGTCTGCAGGATGAGGAAAGATCTGAGGAAACCTCTGAGCCCGACCAAAGGGGCAGGAGGGGGTCTGAAAATGGCACACGAGGCAGGTTTTTGGGAGGGTTCAGGCTTTGAAGATGGATGGGGGAAGCAAGGGTTGCATTTCATGGCTGTCGTCTGGAATCAAAACCACCCACCAGTGTCCCTATCCCTGTCCCAGGACCTGCTGGAAGTCACCCCATGGGCTTCAGTGACTGCTTTAAAATCCCCACAGGGCTCTGATCCCAGACCAGGCAACCCCAGCAATGATGGCTTTGTCCCTTCCCATTCAACAGAGGAAAAATTCCACTTTTATGATGCACTCAAACACAGGACTCTCTCCTGAGCTTATAATCGACTACATAAAATCACATCATTAATGTTATGACAAACAGAAAATTTCATGGGAAGTTTTGAAATCCTAAAACCCTTCATTTTCTGGAGAGTTCAGGAAAAAAAATAGTTTTCAACATATATTTTTCAAGAGTTTTCTGAGAACTGGAGTATCATGGATTTACTGCTTTGTCTTCCTTTGTACTTTTTTGTTATTCCACATCAGAAAATGAATGGTGTTTAGATAATTTCCCTTTTTCTGCTTAGTGTTTACTGCATATTCCAAACATGGCCAATTTTGGAAAGTTAGAGAGTGACCAAGTAAATAAAATGTCAATAAATACTAAGATTATTTTCTCTCCTGATAACAGCAATGCTAAAAAAGTTTTGTGCAGGTGAGTTTTTGACAAAGAAGATCCAAATCTTCTAAGCCTAATTTGTTTGTTTTCAAAAAAATCATGTAAAATAGAAATAAAAGCCTTTAAAGTGGAAAATTCCAACCAGCTCTCATTATCTAAACTATGGAGGGTCACCTAGAGATGAACAGAGTTGATTTTTTAATGCAAACCCAGGCATGACCAGGCTGCACTTTGCCTTACTGCAAAGCTGATCATTAAAACTCGTTTGATTTTGAACAAGGCTTTTTTTTTTTTTTTTTTCCCCTCGTCGTTTTGAAAGAAACAATCAATTTTCCTGGGCAATTAGAAAATGACAATTCTAAAGGACTGGAAGAACGGGTCTGCTGGATGAATCCAGGCATACCTGTGATTGCTTTGGTAGAAGGGAACAATTCTAAAAAACAACTTTTTTCAGGGCTTCATCCTCTGAATCATCAACTGCTTTTAATGGCAACTAAGACCAAATTGGGCTCATTAAGGGTGAGGAAGCCCTGAGCCTCTGCCAGGGCTGGATTCTTTTTCTTGCGTGGATGCAAAATGCAGTGGAGGTGTTTGGGAATGGCTTAACATGCAGGAGCTTGATGGTGGGGTTACAAAAACAGAGCTAGCAGGCATGCCAAAGGAAAACTGGGAGCACTGCTGACTCCTTTGGAAAATCAAGGCAGGATGGAAGGCTTTCTTGATTAAATTTCTTTAGAAGTTCATTTACCAAAACATCCAGTTAAGAAAAGAAATGTGGAAAAACGTGATCATCTCCCATTATTGTGACAGGGTTTTTCTTCCCTGAGCTGGGAGTTGAAATTCTCAAACCTCTCCAAGAAAGCATCACCCAGACACCAGTGGACAGCCAAGCCACCAGGGCTTTAACTTTAACCAAGTTCTCTGACATAAAGTGGGGATTTTCAGGAGGAAAGGAAAAAAATAGGCTTTGAACTTCTCAAATGCCAAAGATGTTTGTGAGCAGGTTGGGTCTGTGCTGCTGTCACCACGTGGCTGCTGCTTTGGGGAGCCAGGCTGGGACTGGCAGGCACAGAACCCTCATGGCTGCTGAACTCTGCTGAAAATACTCAAAACTACCCAGGGCATGAAGAAATGGGCAAATTTATCTCCTGTTATGGGTTAAATCTGTTCAGGTGCCAGTCTGTAGCTGGGGAAGTCAACTGGAGCTGCCTTGTCCTCTTCCTGCAGTCACATATGTGACAAATACATGTTGTCCCCACAAAAATCCCTAACCAAAACAAAGGAAAATCAAATCAGAACTAAAACATGCTATTATAATCAATCCAGTCATTGTCTATTTGTAAATATGCCTTCCTGCCCTCTCTCAAAGCATTTTTTCTTCCTTGTGGCAGAAAATCTCAAACCACAGAGATGTGATTTTGACAACTCTTATTCCCATTCTTTTATAAAAGCCTGAAATTGTTGTCCCAAGACCTACTCTACAATTTCCCTGGAAATTATTATGAATGGCAGGGTTAACAAAAGAGCTTACAAAGAGATTATTATGGCTATTATTAATGTATGTATTCAGCCAGACGTTTGGAGAGGAGATCTGGTTTTTCTTCTTCGTCCTGCAACACCCCATGAACAACTCACGTGTGCTGGTGGATTGTCGTGCTTGGTCAGAAAAACCCATAGTTCATCTTGAAAAACTAATCCTTGTGTTTTGCCAGAAATGAAGGGAACTGCAAGCAAACAGCTGGAAAGTTGAGGAAAGGTGATTTAAATTTACCATTAACAGCGTCTTCATAGCTGTTGACTTTTGAAAGAATGAGAGGAATGAAAGGGAGCGTTCCCTTGGTTTCATTCCCCAGTGTCATTCCTCATCATAATGTAATTTAAGTGCTGCCTTTTATATTGTTGCTTTGCAGGTTGCCTGTTTTTAAAGGTACACTGTCACATAAAATCAAACAATGCTTTACCTCTGCAGTGAATAACACTTCCAACTACTAAAACTGATTGTTAAAATGTCGTGTTAGTCCGTTCCATAAATCACCGCTGAAATCCTGACCTTGCTGAAATCAATAGAGGTTTGCCACCAGCTCCCATGGGGCCAGAATTCAGCCTCCAGGCTTGATGGATATCCAGAGTGAACAATATCTCCAATTACTCTCTTAGGTTGGGCAAGTGCATTCCTTGTTCCCATTCCTTTCCTGCTTTCACAGTCCCTCACATCTTCAAGGGGGCACTTGGGCTGCTCAGTCCGAGGGGCTGCCAAGGTCTGGCTGATGGATGGTGCTGAGGAGCCTCTTCCTGCAAACACTTCAGCACATCCAGAGCTTTATCATCCCTCTGGAGCCACAGCCCAGCTTTGTCATAAATGACAGAGCTGTGGCTGAGGTTATTGCCCATTTTACATCCCCCTGTCCGGTGCAGGAACAAAGCACAAAATGTTTTCTCTTTTCATTTACTCAGGGAGTGAGTAATAAGCTCGGTACTTATTTCTGTTGCTTTAGACAATGAAGGGAAAATATTCCACTCTTTGTTTTTGCCCAAGTCACTCTAATTGCCTCCTGGAAAGTCCACTTCATAAAAGGAAAACACATTTGAAAGTGGAGCTGGTAAGTTCATCACTCAGAGATGGAAAAAGCAGCGCTTGTTCCTCTAATCAAGATTTCCAGGTCAAAGTGTTCACTGTAGTGGGTTCACTCATGCTTTGTCTAATTTAGATTTAAATAGTTATCACATGTCTATTTAAGACCATTCCTTAAAAATTAGAGAAAAATCTGTGAAAAATTTTCGGGTTTTACCTCCCTGTAGATCTGGCAAGTTTTGGTGGTTTTTACTTCATTGCACATGAGACTTAAGAGCAGGAGTGGGACAGGGAGAAAGCTGCACATCACATCAGGGCACTAACCCTGGGTTTTCCTCTAGGGCTGTCATCCTGGCATCCAGGGGAGAGGTTTTTCTCTCCGTGCTGCTGTTCAGAAAGGGAATGTGAGCAGCACCAGAGCCATGTGGCAGGCGAGGTGCCGCAGGCAGCGCTGCCAGGACTCCTGCAGGTACTCGGGGCAGAAGCAAGCACTTCAAAATGCTTCTCAACACAAGTCCCAGGGCTTATTTCATTGCCTTCCCAAAGCCTGGAATCAAACACGGAGTGTATCGGATGTCTCCAGCAGCAACTCTACTCATGCACTCTTGTAAATCTCCCTCGTAATCCCCCTGCTGCTGACACTTTATTAGCCAGGCATTCCGGGCTGTGCTTTACTGGGGCACCTCTAAGTGATTGCAGATGGGAGCTGTGCTGGGTTCAGATGTGCTACCACAGAGCTCTCTTCATATTTTCCATGCTCTGCCTCGTCTGTCAGATTGGTTTTAACCCTGTTGTGTTCAGGATGTTTCTTACCCCAGCCAAGGTGCCGAAGGTGGATGGGACACCTGGGTGTTTTCGTGGATGGGAGGTCACTCCTCTCTGCTGATCCAGGGAAATTTAAAAGCTCCCTGCATTGAATCTCCAACAAGAAATGCTGGGCAAGGTGAGAAGTGTCAGTGTTCCAGAGGGAAGCTGGGAATTGCACAGAGCTGCCTAAAGCAGCAGAGATCTGAGGTGATGGATCTGTTGCCTGGAAAGGCTGACCTGGAACAGAGACAAGACAGAGTAAAAGGAATAAAATTGGTATTTATTGAAAGGATTCACCTTGGGCAGTGCAAGAGCCCAGCTGGGGCTACACCCAAATCAAATCCAAGATGGATCCTGGTCACGAGTTTTACACTTTTATAAGTTTTGGTTCGTCTACACCTTGGGGTCAATTATCCAACCACAGCCCCAGGTTATGGAGTCTCAGCCCCCTGGCTTGCCCCCTTTCCATCACCATTGTTTCTGCTTTTTGGGTTGTCCTTGATTCTCTAGCTAGGAAGGAATAGTTTTGTCTAACTCCCCTGTGAAGAGACCTTACTAACACCTAGTATGAAGTTTCAGAGTTACATACTAAGCAGCAGAGACTCTGAAAAATATAAAAGCTAAAACCCAAGGCATCAGATCCACGCCTTGGAGTTCCATGTGCTCTGCTCTCAGCAGGTCCCATTAGTGCACAGGGAAAGCCACTGGGTGAGAGGCAGGTTCTGGATTAAAAGTCCCTGTGAATGCCATGTTAACAAAAAAACAAAAACATTGCATCCAGGCCTAGATCTGGGTCTGTGCTCTGAGCTGCCCCACATTTTCAGCTCTGGAGGATGAACTGTGCTTTGCCTGTAACCCCTCCTGCCATGGTGCCTGCAATGAGGAGAGCACAGCCAGCACTGCCTCGTTTCCCATCCAGGATTAACCCAAATATCACTGCACACCCACAGGAAAGAATACTGAAAAATGCCTGGTTTATTATCTCCCCGTGCCTTTCAATGAGCAGAACTTTGATGGGTACATTCCTGTTGAACGCAGGCTGGAGTTCTGGGCTGCCCAACTCATCTTTCAGTCTTGTGCTGCAAATCCTGCCTGATGAGCACAAGGTCCATGGTGTTGGGCTGGAAAAACTGTAATTCCCACATTCTAAGCAAGGAGGGGTGGGCAGCACCCACAGTGTTAATTTTGGTTCTCTGTTCAAGTGGAAAGCAAATCAAAGCTCTGCACTGCTTGTTTTTCTGAAATCATAAATGTGGCATGGGATGTGTTTATCCCTGTGATGACCTTGCTCAACTGAGGTAATGGGAATTGCAGATGGGCTCTGCAGTTCTTCAGAATTAACAGCTTTTTGGGAGGAATGGCTTTTAGGGTTTCACGTTGGAGAAGCAATGTTAGTTAAAGGAAGTGGTGTTAGAAATTCCCCAGAGATGAGAAACTTTCACAGCACTACCCAGTGAATCTGTTGTTCCAGCCTATTCAGAATCTTAAAGAAGGAATTTTAAAAATCAAGGCATGGCACCCTTGTCTTTTAAACCATTAATTTATTTAATTGCTTTGCCTGAGAAATGTTTGCCACAACCATTGAAACAATGTAAGGCAGCCTCATAATTGCTTAGTGAAACGTATGCAAGTGTTTTTATAACAGCTATTTTCCAGAAGCTCTGATTTCTCTGGTTAAATTGAGTGTAATAAAGACAGCAAGTCTGTGACAGACAAGTTGTAGCACCTGTGTTTCCAGATGGGACCCAGGAGGAAAGGTTTGCTCATCCTGACTTAACTGAGCTCTACGAACCCCAGAACAAGCAGGTGCCTACCAAACCAGAGCTCTGGGAATTCCTCTTGTGATTCATGCTTTTTCCATCCATCCAAACAAGCTCTGCTAAGCTGCTTGACTCCATAAACTGGACTGCACAAGTAATATGATGAAAAGCATCATAATTTATATCCCAAAGAACATATGTCTTCCATATTGATACGTTAGCAAGTCCCAGACTTTGGCTCAATGGTTTGGCCAAGTCAGGCACTTGTGTTGCTGTGGTTAATGTGAATTTGTTCTCTACATATGGGCAGCAGTTCTCAGCAAGACTCACTGCATTATCATGGAGGATTAAATTCACATAAATTAAACATGCAGCCAACAGTGGCTCTTTTATTAGGAGAACATTGTTTGTGCGTGATTACAGCCAGATTTTCAAAGGAAATCAGCTCCCAGCTAGGTTCCGGAAGGAGCACGCTGATTTTTAAAGCAACTCAACATTTTGGATGCTGAGTTCCTGAACATTTGGCCATGAGGATCATTCTATTCCATCCATAGCTCATGGTAATATATTGGCTGTGAGATATTCAGACATTCCTTATCATCCCATATTTTGCTCTGCATGAAGACACATTTCTTCAGGTTGAGAGGGGAAAAACATTTTTCAGTGTTGCAGGAAATCAGGGAGCTGATTGTATCTTCTCCTCTGTTCTTATAAGTGCTTCTGATCTCTGTAACCAAAGACATTTTTTGATGTTGTGAGCTGATTATTTTATAGCTCACAACACCACTTGTCCTACCAACTTTCTGGACCAAATGTATATTATAGAGCTATAAAAATCAGAAGAAGACTGAGCTTTTGCAGTGAGTTGCTTTAAACCACGTAGGTTTATGCTGCTGGTTAGCAGAACTCATTATCTGCATGTCAATGGTCCTTAAAAACTCTTGATCACTGGTGATTTTTCTTCAGCTGAAAAGATAAAAACTTTGTGTATTTGGTGAGGAAAACTCAGCTGTATTTTCTCCTTGGCTGTGGTTTCTTTAATGTTCCCTTTTGGGAGCAGCAAATTTCTGGTGAGATGGAAATTTTTATAGGGATAATCTCATCGAGGTCACACCCTGAGTGCTGTGTCCAGTTCTGGACCCTTCACTTCAGGAGAGACTTGGAGGGGCTGCAGATGTCCAGGGAAGGGAACAGAGCCGGGGAAGGAGCTGGAAAGGGGCTCAGCCTGGAGAAAAGGAGGCTCAGGGGGAACCTTGTGGCTCTGCACAACTCCCTGACAGGAGGGGACAGCCAGGTGGGCATCCAGAAGGAGAGGGAACAGCCTCGAATTGTGCCAAGGGAGGCTCAGGTTGGACATCAGCAGGAATTTCCCCATGGAAAGGGTGCTCAGACACTGGAACTGTCCAGGGAGGTTTGGATCCCCATCCCTGGAGGTGACACTCAGTGCTCTGGGCTGAGGACAAGGTGGGGATGGGGCACAACTCGGACTTGATGATCTCAGAGCTCCTTTCCAACTTCAGTGATTCTGTGATCTCTTAGAAATTTGTCAGTGCATTATGGGCACCTACACGTGGCAGATGTGAATAATGGCAGTGCAAAGGTAAAAAGTAACATCATCCATTTTGCTCAGGTATTTTTGAGGCTTTGGGAGGGGGTGGGTGGGAATTTCACATGACTGAGCACTGGTCCTGCAAGATATTACAAACAGGTCCCCAGCATAATGGATCTTAATAAATCTGCTTCCTTAAGATTTTCCAGAATTATTGTTGGATCTACTTTTGCTCTCATGTCAGCAGAAAATGAGGCAAGAAGATTGAGGTCCTGCTGTACCTGGGAAACAGATGGAAAATTGCTTTGCTTATTGATGCAGGTTTTAATTGATGATTTCATACCAGAGGAACAACTCTGCCACACCAGCAGATCAGAAAATGCCATGTTCCTATGGAAGAATCTCAAAATTAGAATTATTTTCCAATTTTTGAGGTCTTTCTTCACATTTCCTGCTTTTCTTCCCCCCCGTGACCCCTGTTGAGAAGCGTTGGGTAATGCCTAACCTAAATGTTGCTTTAGTCACACACCAGCAGTCACCCAGAAACCATGGAGCGTTATTAAACTGCCGGCGTTTCTCCTTGGGCTCCATCAATTATCAAGACTGATGGGGGGAAGGTTCAGCCAAGGTTAGAGCCTGTGTGTGTCTCTGGCCCACAGGGAGCTCTGTATCATTGCTCTGAGCCAGCAGAGAAGGCACTGTGGCTTTGGTTGCTCCTGGGGCCATAAATCTGGGGAATGTGCAAGTTCCAGTGATTCTCGACTCTCCTGCAGGAATAAGGAGGGAAGGAGGAGAATCACCAGCTAATGTCAGCAAAAAGCTTCTCAGAGCAGTTCTCTAACCTGGAGTACATCAATAAGTTTGTCCCTAAGTTGATCCATTTCATCCTTATTTGTTTGCTCTTTATTTACAATTCCCTTTTGAGGTGTTTTCTTCTTTTCTGCACATTTCTCTTCCCATCATTGTTGTGGCTCCTCTGTTTGGCTCTGGCTCCACCAGACAATCCCTGAGCCCCAGGGCTGTGAGAATGATGAGCATCAGGAAGGTGAAGGTGAACAAAGTGAGAGGGGCACTTTGTGCCAATTCCCAACCTGGCAGTTCTGCCCCTCATCCCTGACTCTGCTGCAGTTATGGATCTGGGAGCACACCAAACCCAATTCCATACTGCAGTTATGGATCTGGGAGCACACCAAACCCAATTCCATGCTGCAGTTATGGATCTGGGAGAACACCAAACCCAATTCCATACTCTGGAAAAAGAAAGGGGCTTCTTTGATGACCTCAAGTATCCACCCCCCAGGTATTAATTTAAATTTTTGGTGTGGCTTTTACAATTAGTGCAGAATTTGGCTGTAAATTGGAAGGTACTTGCAGGTCTGCACAAAGGGATTCCAGCTTCCACCAGGCTCAGACTCACTTGGAGATGGAGTCTGCTCTGCCAGTCTGGGCTTGGCTGCACTCTGGCTTCTACAACGTGACCCAAAGTAATAAATGGGATGGGATTGCACAGAGTCAGAGGGTGAAGAAAACAAATACCCATTTTAAAGTCTTAGGGGACTGTCTATTATTATAATGAGAAAGTGGAAACCTAATTAAAACAAAGGTTATGAAAAGCCATTTCACAATTTCCTTTCCTTTGCCAATAGAAACATTTAGATTATATATGACAGCCTAGCATTTGCTCAAAAGCCAGAATCCAAAATGTCTCAATATGAAGATGTATTGGTAGAAAATATTTAATCTCGTCCAGCCTCTAAATTCAGATGTGAATCGTGAATTCCTGCAAATTTCCCTTAACAGCTGTATGTTAAAACCTTTCCCAGCTGTTATAAGCCTGTTCATTTTTCAAAGTTATTAAAGGATACACCCCCTCTAATAATTTTCAGATCATGGAGACACAAAAGGTTTATGTATTTCAACAGAAAGCTATTTTGCATTTACAGTTCTGCACGAGAGAAGGGCTTGTTATTTCCCCTGAGGCTGATCAATACTAGCAGGAATAAAAATGGTGATAACTTCGAAGTGTTCTTTGAAAAATTTCCAGGACTTCAAACCATGAACAAAACATAAATGCAAACTTAAAATAAGTTAAATTAAGTAAAATGTGATTTGAAAACTTTTAACAATCATCCTTTTCAAACCCAATAAGCCCTTTTTAATGTGGCTGCAGTGACTTGAACTGGATCAGAACAAGCAAAGCAAGGAATCCACAAGAATGAATTCATTTAATGCAGGGAGAAGATTCTGTTGTGACCTTGTTCCAAGCACAATCAGCTGCCAGAGTGGAATGAACACTTTGGGGGATGGCACTTGGAGCTCTCTGAGTCCTGAGTTTTTTGAGATAAAGGATTTCCCTCCTAAGGACAGACATATCCAAGCAGGAACACACATTTTATTTCATAATTTGGTGAACAAAACCATATGGGCTTGAGTTTGTGAAAAACAGTAAATCTGCTGATTTTTGTTTCTTGCCTTGGAAGTTATTGAACACTTATTTTTTAACTATTTAACATTAATTTTTTGAAGAAGCATTTGCCAAACTTAGCAGAAATTGGTGCAGGATCCCCATATTTGAGTTTTGCACTCTTTTGTTCCCTGTGAAGATCAGTGTAACAATTATTCCCACTCATTATAAGCACCATCATTTTTCTTCATTGAAGAAGGAAAACTTAAACTCTAGAACATTAATCCTGTCAGACATTTGATCCTGTCACCCTCTCTTCTCTTATCCAGAGCTTTTAGGACTGAAAATGAAAAAATATGAAATTATCTATCTCCTTAAAGCAAGAGTTCCTCCATATCTCAGGGCTACAAGAAACCATTTTATTTATGCAATTGCTGCTGATTTTATCTCTATCAGTGCCTGGCACTTCCTCAAATTAGCACACACAGATTGTGTGTTGTGTCCCTGAGGAGGAGCAACAGAATTGGTGATCACCTGAAAAAGGTTTGGTTTAAACAAACTGCTTTGCTCAGAGGGAATCACTGCTAGAATCTGTTTTCCAGGACAATATCCAAGTGATTTTACCCACAAAGCTGTCCCTCCTCTAAGGCTTTCCCTCATCCTTTAGAGAGTTTCCCCAACTGCAGCAAATGAAGCAGAGATCTGAGAGGCCGCTCCCTTGCTTGATGTTCAGCGCTGCTGAAGCCCCAGAGCTGTTCTGTGCTGGGTATCAGGAAGGCAGCTGTGCTTCAATCTGTACACACAGAGCAGCTCCAAATGCTCATGGAAGCTCTAAAACTCTTTTTTCCTTACTCTGAGTGTTTGACTTTGCAGCCTCAATAAGCTCTGAGTGTGGGGAGCAGAGCTCATTTTTCTTTTTTGGTGAATTTCCTGGGTAAACTGAAAATGCAGGAAAATCAGAGTCCTGTTCATGTGGGTGGGAGGTGCATCCATTGGGATCTGGCACCTGAGCCAGCAGCATCCCTGAGAGCTGTAGGATTCCAGCATCCTTTGCATGGACCAGGACTGACAGAAGATGAGGCATTTCTTGGCTTGCTCTAGGGTTTTTTTTGGGAGCAGGAGTACCAAAGTGAAGGAGAACAAGGGTATGTCCAGTGAGAACAAACTCTTTACTCTGTCACCTCAACAGCTCAAATCCCAGGATTATGTAGGTGCATTCACCCAAACGATGGGTGTTAATTGTCAATGAGTCATTTAATTAGCCCCATATGACTGCAGATAAAATGCCTCAGTGTGTTGCAGTGGCAGCAGCACAGAGCCATGATGCTCTGAGGACACAGCAAGGCAGGGTTGGTAGGTAAAGCCAATGTTGTTTTTTTATTAAACCAGCTGATGCAATTGGAATAATCTCCCTGTTGCACATAAATGAGGTTTTGGCTTATCCAGGAACTGTTCCAATTGATTTAAAGTTGTTCAGAAATAATCTGCTTAATCAAGGCCAGAATGCTTAGTACCATATAAAATAGATCCCTATCTCTGAAAATCTGATTACTGGTTTATTCTGGTTAGAACTTAATCCATGACACACAGTTTGTATTTTATCTGGAGGAACAGCCCAGTAGCCACTCTAAGCCTTTTATTGGCCTTGCTTATAACTCATGTATTTGAGGTATTTTGAGCCTGTGCTCTCCAGACCAGGGGGTCTGGACTTCCTGGTGTCCACACAAGTTCTGGACACTGTTGTCCCTTGGTCCATCTGTGTCCTGGCACAGGTGTTCACCCAAGAGAAGCCTGGATTGTTCCATTCCTGGAGGTGTCCAAGGAAGGTCTGGATGTGCCATTCAGTGCTCTGGGCTGGGTGCAAATGTTGAACTCGATGGTCTGGGAGGTTTTTTCCAACCTCAGTGATTCTGTGAACCATCATCTTTCAACCCTGGGTTTGGACTCTTTTTTCTTTAGGCAGAAAAATCTGTCTAGAAAACCACTTTCCAGTGGAGCTGGGTCCATTCAGGGGGGTTAAGGGTGCCCACTCTCAGGATCTGGCTTTAAACCCACTTTGAATTGAGTTGGTTGGTTACTAAACTGACACAGAAATCAACTGGATGCCAAACCCCTCCTTGAAATGACTGGAAATCCGAGTGGAGTGTGTTAAAAAATCCGGAATTGAAGAAGTATCCTAAATAGTTCCTTCTGAAAACAAAATATTCTGTTCTGTTGTCAAGCTGACAGACTGAAATGAGCTCCAGTAATTTCTGTATCAGTGGCATTGTGTCATGTAACTGCTGCAAACTTCTTTAAACAAATCTCTGAATGCAAACAGGTTCATGGAGCAAGGAGGAAGGTAAAATGAGAGAATAATCTGGGATTACTGAAACAAGCCCTGCAACTGTTGAACCCTGAGGAAAGAGAGAGCTAACACACTTCATCTAAACCCTCCCATAAAAACTGTAGGTAATTAGAGGCTTAGATTTATTGAAAACAATGAAAAAAAATCATAATTACCTTTACATATTTTTCATTCGCTGTTAGAAAGTGATCCCAGTAATTTGGTGTTCAGTGAGCAGGGCACGTTTTGCATTGTTGCTCATCCACTGTGCCCTTCTGAGCAGAAGTGCTCCAGGGGAACCCTGCTGAACAGGTCTGTTCTTTTCCTTTTAAAATCTTGCAGCAATTAGCAAACATTTCACGGGCCATTTCGGTCCCATAATGTGACTTGGCAAAATGGTGCTCAGGTTAAAAAAAAATGGTTGTGAAATATCTCCTTGTTCTAGATGGGAAAGGTTTCCTTCAAATGGGAGATGTCCTGGAATAAAATCCACCTCAATTGAGAAGGATGTTTCCTTCTCAATTATTTTTACCCAAACCCAAAGCAGAAACTGATCCTGGGAAAAGCCTCTGTTAGAAACCTCTGTGAAAGTCATTGCACAGCAGAGGGGAAGCTTAGAAACCTCTGTGAAAGTCATTGCACAGCCCAGGGAAGGCTCAGAAACCTCTGTGAAAGTCATTGCACAGCCCAGGGAAGGCTCCCCAGACACCCAGTGATGCCTCTCGTACACGAGTGGATGCTGAAGGTGGAACAAACCAGCGAGGGCACACATCCAAAGCCTGGGGCAGAGCTGGGGCAGCCCAGCCTAATGAGAAGTGGTCATGTTTCAAAATAGGCAAGTCCAGCATAATCCTGTTTATGAAATGCAGGTGGAGCACAATTCAGAGTCTGTGGTTGGAGCTTTAAAACTCATTATGTGTTGGTTCTGCACTCTGTGGAGACCGAGTGCCTCCTTGTACGTCAGTGCTGGGATGCTCTGAGCAAACGGAGGCTGAAGGTTGCAGCTCTGGGGTTCTGATGGCTGAGCACAGGACAATCCTCCCCTCTGGAACCTGTCAGTGTCCTGCAGCCTGGATAACCTGAGTGATTTGGTTTTCCAGCCTCAATGCACATCTCCAGGTGTTTTATGATTTTCTCCTGGGTGAGAGCAATGTGGTTTGGGAGATAAGATCTGCCTCGGAAAGAGCAACCAACGCTGGGATGTGACAGCGAAACTGAAGAAGTGCTGACAGATGAAAAATATTTTGTTCTTGCTTTTCCAAATCCTGGAGCAGTTCAGATCTGTCCCTGTACCTGTCCTTGCCTCCTGGGGAGCCCTGGTAGCTTCATGCTGAGCAGAGGCTTTGTGCCATGTCTCCTGGTCATGCTGAAAACTGAGGTTACCAATTTCCTCCCTGATATAGAAAGATGCCACCATAGAAATGTTTCTGGAGAGGTTGCCTGGAAATAACTGCACAATCAGATTTTCAGGGGCTTAGATTTTTTAAAGGGGTCACAACACAGGTTGTGGGAATCATGGAATGGTTTGGGTTGGAAGGGACCCTAAAACTCATCCCACCCACCCCCAGCCATGGGCAGGGACACCTTCCACTATCCCAGGTTTGTCCAAGCCCCATCCAGCCTGGCCTTGGACACTTCCAGGGATCCAGGGGCAGCCACAGCTTCTCTGGGAAACCTGTGCCAGGGCCTCCCCACCCTCCCAGGGAAGAATTTCTTTGCAATATCCCATCTAACCCAACTCTCTGACAGTGTGAAGCCACCCCCCAACCTCTTATAAAGAGCCTCTCTCCATCTTTCTTGTCAGCTCCCTTCAGGTCCTGGAAGGGCACAATTACGTCACCCAAAATCTACTGCCTTCCCTTCCAAAATGGATTTCCCCCCATCACTGCAAAGACTGTTTTTCTGGGATTGATGTATGAAGCCTAAAACAAGCAAAAAAGAAAGGAATAAAAGCATGGTCTTCAATTAGAAAACAATTTATAAACATTCTTGTATGGGAGGTGATCTGGACAGGATAGAAAGGAAGGAAAAAATACCCCACGTGGCAGATGAAGCCTTAAATTCACAGAAGGGGTAGAATCTTTGAGAATCAATTAGTGTTAGCCTGGAGGCTTGGGATATTCATTTGGAGAGGAATGCTGCTGGTGCTGGATACGTCAGACTCTCATTGACTTCTAAACCCAGTGATGTTGTTCTTCAAACAAGCATGACGTGCTCAGAGAGTGCCACAGTGCACAGATTTAGGTCAGATGGGGAGGAAGAGGAGCTCTGGCTGCAAGTTTGGGGTTTGGTCTCACTAAATGAGCTGGCTGGGATATTTGCCTTTGCTTCAACACCTGACTGTGCTGTTACAGAGCAATAACTGCAGCACTTGCATAGTTCAGGAGATCTGAAAATGAGATCAAGTTTAATACATTGCACAACTCAGTTAAAATGCTCCTACTGGGCTACTTAATATTGGTCTGGAATAGCTATAGTGCAGCAAAGCAATCCTTTTTCATTTGTTTTTCAGGATCTTTTTGCTGCTTGTGTTTTTGTAGCTGTTCTCGAGAAAAACCAATCTGGGGCAGTACAACAAAATTAATATGTGAGCTACAACAGATGGGGAATGCTCCCTGTGGAATGGTGTCACCCTGATCCCCAGGGGTGTCTGTAGGGAAGGGGTAAAGCTCCCATCTGGTTTTCTACTCCAGGAAAAGCAAAGTCTGTGTGCCGCTAGAGGGTGCATCAGCTGCAAACCTGTTACTGGAAACCGGGATTCTGTTCGGAAGCTGCTCTGATTTGTAGCTCTGAAATTCATTTGAGCAGCCTCAGCTATCTGATGTTTAGTTCTCAGCATCATTCAGCTCACCTGAACTTGCCCGTGGTGGGTGGCTTTGTCAACAACAGATAATTTATTTTGGCTGCTCCAATTCCACTTGCTTGTTGTCTGTTGCAGAGCCCCCGGCAAAGCAAGATTATTTAAATGTATTGGATACAAGGGTTTGCTGTTGTGGCACCAGAGCCTCGGTGTGTCAGCTCCCTTTGCTGGTGGGATGAACAGCCAAGAGGTGAGGGCAGAAGATGGAGATTGCTGAACTCAATCCAAAATGAAGCAGATTGGGAATTTCAGCTGGGTTAGGGCACTGCCTGTTCTCCTGCTTGTCTCAGCCTAGAAAAGTCCTGGAGCAAAGCATCCTTTTCTGTCTGCACCTCCCTGCCAGACAGATCTTCATCTTTTGCTCTCAGGAACTGTATTTCGTGGAGGGTGGCATGTTTCTATTTATCCAAGGAAAGGTTATTACAGCTCAGAGGACTGAAAGCAAAAGGAAATGTTTACATTCAGGAAAAAAGTTTATAAAGCCATTTTGAGTTATATCTGAGGTGTAAATTCTTCCAGCCCAATAGGTCTAACCTAGTTCCCTGCTATTTTAAGCAGCCACATTAAATAATCCTGTTCATAAAACAATCAAAGCTCCACCTGGTTCTCTGCACTGTGCTCCATCCAAAACACCCAAAGACTGCAAATTTAACAGGCAGAAGGGTGAAATAATTCTGGTTGATGCCACAAGTCTTCTTGTGCTCCTGGCTCACAGAACAGATTCACCAAAGGCTCTGCTTGGCTCCCTGAGCAATCCCAGGTGGTGTTCGTGTAGTAAGTGCAGTTTTTTCCCCTCCAGCCCATTGTGGGAAGGATTGTGCTCCTCCCTGGGTGCTGTAAAAGCCATGGGGACAGAAATTCCCTGATATTCTGAGACCTGGGAGATGAGGAGAACTGCAGGGATGTCCTGGCTGATGCTGCCAGTGCTGGGGAGCAGAGGGACGTGTCCCTGGGACTGCCTAAGCCTTGATTCACGGATTTTGAGTCCTTTGTTCAGCCTCAGGTGTGATAACACAAATTTGGGATTGCCTGTCTCCTGTCCTGGGCCCCAGCACTGACCCCTCACAGAGCCCAGCAGCCAGACCTCCCTAATTTGGCTGATTTGGATATTCCTGTCCCTTGCAGGTGTAGGTGGGAGCTGCAATGTCCAGGTGACCTGACCCAGAGAAAACCCATCCCCCTGGCTGCCTGTGAAAACACAGATCACTCAAAACACAGATTTTTAACGGATGAGGACCACAAAGAAAAGTTCAGGGAGTGTGAGAGGGATGGAGCTTTACAGATCTGCTCGAAACACAAATATCCCAGCAGTGCTGCTTTTCTGGATTTGTATTTTCCCATCTGGAAGACTTTTTCACTGCATTCCTCTGCCCTAAGCAGCGTTGCAGGGTCTGTCCCAGCAGGTGCTTGGCTTTCTGTGGGTGCACAAGTGTGATTTGTGCTGCAGCTCTGTGTGAGTGTAAAAAACGACACAGAAGGGTCCTTGCCCTGTGCTCAGGAGCAGGCAGGACCCCCCTGCCCCTCCTCTGAAATATTCCTCTGTTCGAGCCGAAATCCAGCAGTAGATGGCACCAGCAGGATGGAAAAACCGGCTTTAAACTCCTGTGATGCCTCAAAATTCCCCAAATGTTTCACAAGACACAGAGAGCTCAGTAAAAAGCCAAGGCACCGGTTCCTGGCAGGGGTGAATCACCCCAAATGGCTCAGGGTGTCCTTCCAAAGACTGGGGACACTCTCAGGACAGCAGGACACGGATAAAACACACACAATTCCAATTTCCATGCACATAGGAGCA
Source organism: Rhabdornis inornatus (assembly GCA_013397075.1). Classification (NCBI taxonomy): domain Eukaryota; kingdom Metazoa; phylum Chordata; class Aves; order Passeriformes; family Rhabdornithidae; genus Rhabdornis; species Rhabdornis inornatus. The sequence continues at coordinate 52,812 of VWZS01006869.1, forward strand.
GTTTCTAAGGCAAACAGAGGAAGCTGCTGGGAATTCCCTACAAATTGGACATCGCAGGCTTCGGTGATGCTGTACTGGGAGGATTCCTGTTGCTGTCTTTCCTAGACAATGCATCCAGGTTGAATTTCTGTCTCAAATGTTGACCAGGACTCATATTTCCTATTTCACACTATAAGGAATATTTGATACAGGTGGAGCCCACAAGATTCTAGTTTTAAAGTTTTTTGTACTGCAGAACTATGGTTTCAGATTTTTTTTCAAGAATATGCTATAGAATGGATAAAGAATTGTATAAAATATTGAAGAAAATCTTGCACAGATAAGCCAGGCCAGGACACTTCACACTGTTCTGGAGTCTGTGCTTTTTTCTTTCCTTTTGTTTTGGACACACAGAGGAAATTGTGATCACTTGGATCCATGTCCTGCAGTGTTTGAAGGGAAGGAGATGAGGCCAAAGCAATCAGTTCTTGTTCCTGTGCTTTTCTAACTAAATGTGACTCTCAGGGCACTCAGAAATGGTGACAGAAGGAGGCACTGAGGATGCTGCAGTTAAAAAATCAGCTCCAATTTTAGCCACCCCCTTGGGAAGAGCTGCTGAATGCAGGTTTCTACCACAGCAAAATGCATTCCTGATCTGCTCCTCACTTGTTCGTGGCTTCCATTTCGAGAGTGTCACACAATGCAGATTTTAGCAGGCAGTACAGATGGTATTAAAAGATACTTTTTTAGCTGTAGCTGCCACCAAATGGCCTCTATTTAAACATTTTTATTTTCTTCATATTCTATCTGCCACTTAAATGCCCCTGTAACCTGCTGGAAGAAGTTTTTCTGCACAGCTCTTTAACCTGATGCTTCCAAACTTGCTGTGGTGTGGGGTGGGATTTCATTTGGTCTGACCGTCATGTCTGAAGGTTCCTTAATAAATTCTGTATTCAACAGGGTGGACATAATATTTTTAATTAAAATAGTCATTAAATCCCTCAGTGAGCAGCTTTGCAGTGGCTGTGCTCCAGAGATAGTAGGAGGAATATTAATGTGCACAGGAAAAGGGTCTGTTTCCCCCAAGATTGTACAGAAGGGGAAGACCTTGTTTTCTAGATCTCTTTAACAAAGGTGTTTTCAGGGAGAATTGCAAATGAGCCGCTCTTCCATGAAGGCAATTTGCATATCATTAGCCTTCCGGGTTTGTTAATTGTTCTCACCTAGAGGAGGTGGAAGAGTTCAGTCTTTGTTTGGAAAATGACAAAGCTTTCAGCGAGTGGCACATTTTATTTGTGATAGGTGATACGTGTTTTTTTTACTGTTTTCTGTGAACTGCTACCAATTTTGATGGAGATGATGATGCCCTTTCAAAAGAAAATTGAGACCTTTCCAGTAGCTCACTCAACATTTAATTTCCTTGTATTTCTTTGTATGTGGCTTTTTCGAATAAAATAAATATTTTCCTTTTGTGTCTTTCTTCTCTTCCCTCCCACCAATTCCCGGGATAACATTTAGCACCACACCCCGCAATGATGTTTTCACCTTTCTGAGGCTGTAACTTCCCAAGAATTCAAGAAAAAGACTGAAAAATCAAAAGGCTTTTAAAAATCTTTGTGCGTGTTTGAAACCCTGATGTCCTGTTTGCATTTTTATCTTTATTGTGCAGGACTGAGGGAACTTTTGGAGCAGAGAGGGAGAAGGGATGCACAGGCTCAGGGTGTGATGGAGATGACCCCAGCAGCTGCAGTTTAACCCGAATCCATCACTTCATTCACATGGCTCTGCCTGTGGTGGGTCTGTGATGTTTTCCAAGTTTCTTTATCAATTTTGGTCCAAGGGCTCATTTTTGTGGAGCCAGTTTGGGTTTCTCTAAACACACCTGATGTGTCTCAATACCTGCTGCACCTGGAGCAGCACAGGTCTGGGGTCTGTGCTTGAAACCACGAGCTGGGAAAGACAGGCAGGGGAATTCAAAGATGCTCACAGGGAAGTTCAGGGAGTGAGAAAAAAAATCCTTTAAATTCCTGTTGATGCACGGACACTTCTGATTTTGCTCCTTTTAGTTTGGGATTTCTCCCCATGCTGACCTAAGGCTTGTGTTTGATTTCAAAATAGACACAGCACAACCTTTGTTGGTTTTTTGATCCCTGGTTTTCGTCAGCAACACAGCTAATGGTGGATTAATCTTTACCTGACATTGATTAAAATGTTAATTAGCGAGAATTTTACCGGAATGAAGTTGGAACTCATGCCAGCAATTTTTTCTGCAGCTGCTCACACCGTTTGGGTGTTACTTGGAAATAGTCATGAGTTGTCTGACACTTCTGTTTAAGACAACTTCCGTTGTCTTAAAGATAAAAAATAGTATGAGAAATTGCCCTTTTGCATCTATTGTGTTTATCAAAAGAAGAAAATGACACTTAAATTCTCCCCTCCCCCCCCCATGTCAAATCTTCCTCCCATCATCAACCACCACGGGGAGAAGGTTTCATTTATTTTATTTATTTATTGCCTCAAGTGTTGCAGATCTCAAAATGAAATATTTTGTTGTTCTCCAAAGATTGTAAAGCCTGTGACACTTTTTATAAAGCTGCCAACATTAACATCTGGGAGCTTTTGCCATTGACATCATTCAAGTCTTTATTTCTTTTAGTGATCCACTACCGAGTTATTTATTTCCTTAATCACATGTGCATGATTTTGTCACAGTTCCCAATTACATTTTCTGGAGATTATTGCACTGGGCTGCACATTACCTGCTTGAATGAGCTTAATTTTCAGAGCCTACTGGTCTGTTGGTGGCTGAATATTTGCCACAGATCACATATTAAATATGGAAAACATCTGCTTGAAGGAGTCTAACAACAATCTGAACATCTGGAAAATATTGGTAAAGAAGCTAATTAAGTTTGTCAACTTACAAATTGTTCTAGCAGGAAGAATTTAGGGGTAGCAGATAATTGAGATTTCATTCCTCTGGCTGCCTGTCCTTGCCTTTATTTATTTTGGTACAACTGGAGGGAATTTTTTGCTTCCAAATACTCCTTTGGACACAAAGTGGGAGGGAGTTACCGGGGGCTGTGTTGCAGCAGGTTGCACTCACAGTGGGAGAAAAGGAAAAATAGATTTTGATTCCTGTTGTTTCCTGTTTCAACCATTTTAAAGACAATTAAATATATTCAGCTTCCACACACCTCTCTGATCCTCTCAGCTGAAGGTTTTGCTGCTGTTCCTCAGCTCTTCCACAATTTGCACTTTGCCAAGGCAGTGATGTTTTTTCGGGGGAAAGTTTGGTAGCAATTCCACCTAACACTGAATCTGTGGGTTTATTGAGAATATCTGCATTTGGCTTCTGTAAAACACCTAAAACCTGAGCTTCCTCTTCAAAATATTGCCTTGCTCAGAAAATCCAAGACTGGGAAAAACACTTCTTTCACAGAAAAAAGCCATTTTTTTTGTGTCAGAGAGAGATTTTCACAAGCCATAATGCATTGAGACCTCAGTCATGACAGATCTCAGTAATTTTTGCTCTGAGGGCTGGAGACAGCTCTGATTTAGCTTTCCCAATATTAAGTCAAAGAAAACTAATATCTTTTAAAAAGTCAAAGCAAACCCTTAACAATTCAGGGAGAGAAGAGGCACAGAACAGTTACATGAAGTTATGTTAATTTATGGACTCAGATATAACCATGACCATCACAGCATTAAAAACTGAATGCAGATTCATCCCTAAACACCTGCCTGTTATTTTCTCCTCATTTCCTATCAGCTCTCTCCATTTTGCAAGGTGGTGATTTGCTCTACTTAAGTCTGACCACATCTTGCCTAGCTCAGGGCCTCGGTGCAAATGAAGCTTTTGTCACCATGAGTAACACCCCTTAGATGTAAAGAAATTAAACATTAAGGGCTTTGCAGTGTTACTCACACAAAAGAGAAGATATTAATGAATAGGCTCCTTTGAAAACACCCTTCTGCAGTTAAACCTTTAATGACAAAGGGTTTTTCTGGAGTTTCTTGTTGAATTATCCACAGTCTATCTGGGAGCCTCCTGGCTCTGCAGAAACAGGGAAAAATTCACATTGAATAAAAACAATTCCCGCATGACTGCCTGTCCTACCCACCGACATAAAAAAAAAAAGAAAAGACATGAATAAATTAAGGTACAAATGAATGTAAATGTCAAGTTAATAGTTCAAATACACAGCAGAATGGGAGAAATGCCTGTATTTGTCTGCAGCAGCAAACACCCTGGTGGCCAGATTTGACAGCAGCTAATTGAGCAGTAATTGTTATTAATGTCTCTTGTCTTTGCTGTCCACAGCAATTCTGTTTGTGCACAGCTTGGAGAAGCAGTGATAATTCTTAGGTTCCTTGAAGGGATTGGAAATGTTCTTTTCCCATATATTGAGAAATATGAGGGTGTTTGGAACGGGTGAAATGGGTTATTTTTGACCATCAGCTCTGTCTTTGGTTTTCCCACCGGTGCTCTGGATTGGTGCTGGTTGTGCCCCTTTTTTGAAGCTTTGAACCCAAGGAAGAAGGGATTAAAACCAAAATGAAATTTGAGGGCTGCAGGCCTGGCCACAAGGACCAGTGGGCCACGGGGGGCTTCTGGTGACACCCCAAAATTCACAGCCTGTGCCATGTGCTCAGGTGTCTCTTTCTGCTCTCAAGAGCTTTAGGAGACCTGGAAGGGCACTGGGGGCAGAGTGTGGTGCTGAGATTTCCCAGGAAAATTGTGCTGCTTCCAGAGAAGCTCCAGAGGTGTTGGGGCTGCATCCCCTGGGTGCAGCACACAAAATTTTGTTGCATACAAAAATTTGTATGACGTTTCCCATGGTAAAAACATCTCTGTCACCTTTCCCCTGTCCTTTATCCTGTACCTCTGTGACGCCTTATTCTTGAATACTCTCCTGGGCAGCCTGTTTTGCATGAAATCAGGAAAAAAAAAACCAAAACAGAATATCTTTCTGCCTCCCAAATTCTTGGCAAAATTGGTTTAATTGTAGCTGAGGGCTGCAAAGGTTTCATGAAAATCACACATGCACGTGGAGGTTTCTACGTGCACAGGGTGACTTTGTTAGCTCCACTTCCACGTGGAACAGTTTGAAAAGGGTAATAGTCTGAATAATTCCCAAATTCTGAGGGATTAGAGTTAGGACAGTGTGTGGTTTCCAGTAATGACAGAGCTGCTTGCTGAGAGATTTCGACCTGCAGCTCCTCAAAGGCTGAAGGTATTTAAGGGAGATTTAGTTTATTGTTAATCTTAGGTGTGCACAGGCATAATTTCCTTTTTTTCTGTGCCAGCTGGGACTCTGCAATCCTCTGGTGCCAACTAACCCAGCCTTTCCTACCTCCAACCCTTTATGAGCCAAGTGGCTAATGAGGAAATTTGAAATTATGTGTAAAACCAGCAAGAATCTGAGGAGAAGAGCCAGATTTGGAGTTGGATCCTAACTGGGCTTGTTTTTCTGCTCATCAGCATTTAACAAATGCAGTCCAGCTTGGTAAGGGCCATAATTGCAGCTGAAAGTCAAGGCAAAGTGACCAACTACATCTGCAGGTAACAGGAGGATGGAAAAGAACAGGCAGGGTTTGCAAACCTGCTCCCTGTATCATTTTCACTTCTCTGAAAACACAAAAAAGAGAAAGAAAAAGAAAAAAAAATAAAAAGCAGGAGGATTAGTCTCCAAGTGTAAAAGTGAAACCTGAAGTGAACCTCAGTGCTCACTTAAAGTCTGGATCCTCATTAAGTCTCCTAAAAAATTCGGAGAGAAAAAAAAATCCACGGCAAAACCTCTGCTTTTATCTTTGAATCCTTCATTTCTAAATAAACATGAACCATATCCTCGGTAAATCCAACTGCAGGTTGGAGGCCAATTAAACAAATTTAAGTTACATTTCTGAAAGCTTCTTCTGTATTTAATGTGGGATTCAAGATTTTCTACATTTTCCATTTATATCATTGTGGCTTCTATGGCTCACATGTGATATAATTTATACAGTTTTTCTTTCTATGGCTTGAAATGACTTTTCATTTCTTTTGTTTTACTTCCTTTGTTCCCTGTGGATGTTATCCACTTGATAGAAATGGGAGAAATTGTTTTGGCTTCCTCCTGCCCTGTGACTCCTAATTATCCAATATTTGTATTTTCCCATCCGTTTCGGGATTGGCTGGGGCATTTTTCCCTCTCTGTATTTTGGATGAGGAAGAACATTTCTATAAAAATCTGTTCTTTGCCTGGAGCAAAATGGCTTGGATACAGTGCTGGCTGTAGATCTGACAAGGAGAGGTTTTGAACCATCAGCAACTTTCCTAAAGCTGAATTTCCCTCCACAGCAGGGAACGCTTCACACAGGGATTCAGGTGCTCAGGCAATTCCCAGGAATGACAGCATTTTAAAAAGATTTTGTTATTTGAAGAGACAATTAAATCATTGCTGCTTTACTGTGCAAAAACCTGTGATGTAGCTTGGAAATTCCAGCATCCATCCCCCTTTTCTCTGCCCTTGGTGCTTGCCCACATCAAGAGACTTTACAAGTTTTGGGGGTCTCAATCAAATCTGAAAATTGTGTGTCCCTAGTAAGCTCAGAATTATTAACATGAATAAAGGAAGGTCAGGAGAGGTCCAGGGCTGCACTGGCACAAATTCCAGGAGAGAATTCTCAATGTTTTCCCTGTTACTGACCCCCACACAAATAAAATGTAATAAAAACAATCTCCCTTTTCCAGCTTCCAGGTGGTTGTGCTCCTTGGAAAACTGCTTGGAAGTGGATTCACCTCAGTCCTTCCCAGCTGTGAGGAGCTGGAACCTGAACCCTCTAAGTCTGATATTTGCTGAAATCAAATTTGCTGCGAAACCTTTCCTCCATCCAAGCTCTTCCCAGGTTTCAGCTCAGGACTCACTTCCCATCAGAAGTGATTATTTGTCCTCCTTTATGCTCTGAGCTATTCCAAGACAATTCTGGGATTGTGAAATGCCAGTTTGAAGCCTCTGTGTACAAATCCTTTCTGAAGAAGCGTTTCCCTTTCAAGACAGCACAGATTTTTACAATAATGCTCAGATCAGGTATTTCCTGTGCCAAGCAGCTCCCTGGGAAGTTGGATGCTCTGGGAAGCAGCTCCCTGAGCCCTTCTGGCTCAGAGCAGGAGCCAGCAGGGTAATGAGACCCATGGAAGGCTCATTCCAAAGGGTTGTTTGGTTTTTCATCATATCCCAGCTTGGAAAGTTCATAGATTTTGGAATTCAGGAGAATTCAGGAATTCTCCTCACTCCCAGTGTACTCCCCTTCCCTCTGCAGCCACCAACCTCCAACTCCCTGCCAAGCAGAATATTTGGATATGAATTTACTATTTTCCTTCCTAATTTTCCATGCAGATGGCACAAGAATACGACAGCCAGTGTGTCTGGAGTTTAATGTGAGAGGTTTTTTTTCCTCTTGAGAAGAGCTGGGTGTCACCCAGCAGCAGTGTGGGTCTGTTTTCCACCAGGAAAGGAACCAGAAGGAACCAACCAGGACAAAAATTTCTGTCTGCTCAGCCTGTTCTGAAATCCCTATAAAATTAAAATGCAGACAGGAGCTCGAAATAAACATTTATGTACCTTCCCAGCCCCACTGGACTTCAGTCTACCATAAACAATTAGTGCAGCTATAAAAAAGCAAACCCCTGTATTATCAGCTGATCCTGCCAGGGAGGCTGTATCTGCCTGGCTGATTTGAATTTCAATGCTATTGTTTTGCATGTGTTGAACTACAAAGAGAAGAAAAGCTTTTTGTTATTCCTCTTCATCAACTGATCTAATGCAAGAGGAAAATTACTGGTAATTATTTTTGCAGCAATTATGCTGCCCCAAACACCAGAAGTGCAAGTCATTCCTTGTTATTTATTACAGAAAGATCTCAAACCACAGGCTGTTTAGAATGCACAGCCTTTCAATTCATGAACTTTGATGAAACTTATTTTAATATAGCTTTGTTTTCCTTATTAAATGACAAGAAAGATTAATTACAACCGATCTGGTACTGCTTTAATGTTGCTGAGTGTATTTCAGTAGTTAACTTTCTTTGGATATGAACAGCATGGCTACTCCAGAGGGGTTTTCTCAACTAATTCCAAATCTGTAAAGCCTGAACTTTTATCAGATTTTATGCCTGGACCTGAAAACAATTAATTTTTTCCTAATAGTTCAATTTATCTCAATCTGCAAGGAGCCAGTTGTCTTTCTATAAATCTGCACCTGATGCATGTTGTTGTACACTAAATTTAATAAAGTTTTGTGATGAGAGGGGAGATATCTCTGCTTTTCTAAGGATCACGAGTTCCTGAGTTCTGTTCCCTGCCCATGTTGGGTGTGAGCTGCAGCTCCTGCTTTTCTGAAAATGCAGCTCCTGCCCTGCTCCTGTCCAGCTGGCTGAGCTTGGAAAACTCATTCCCCACCAGAGATGCTTGGAGTGCTGGAAGAATATCATGTAGGGATTTGTATTATGTTGTTCAAGAGATTATTTTGCCCTGAAATATTTCTGCTTTGGGTTTTTTTTTTCCCTGCTGTTTTTCCCTCGGTGTTGCCCCAAACAGATTTTCCTCAGAAAAGGAAAATGGTAAAAAAACTTCAGCATTTTTTTGACCTGTGCAGGGTTGAGTTGGACTTCAATGATCCTGGTGGGTCCCTTCCAGCTCAGATTTTGTGATCCCTCAGTCCCTGCTCCTGCCAAAGCAGCCTTTTATCCTGAAGAAAATCATCCAGACTGAATTCAATCATGTTTTAAATATATCAGAGCAGGCTGGGAGAAAAGTTCATCCAGGTTTATGATGCAGCTTGTGGAGATGAATTCACTTTTCACTATTAAATGTTCATTTCTGACAGCTCCAGCTCCACACAAGGGATTAACTTCTTCATGAATGTTTGGATATTGATATTTATAGAATAAACGTTTGCTTCTTGTTTATAACATTTATAGGTAACCACAATTTCTGCGGTATCTGAAACTGAACAGACTCTTTCCAGAAAGTCTTTTTGGATATTAAACTTCCAAATGGAGTTAGGGGTGTGGTTCTGTCTTCCACATAGATGTAAAATTTTGGTGAAACTTCAGGAAACGCCTTACAATTCCTGCATGTCTAGAACAGCATTTATGATACCTGAAGTGTGTATTTTTAATAATTCTTCTTCTCACTGGTAATGTTTAGAATGTGCAATTCCCACTCCAAGGTCACAGCCCCCAGACAGATTGATTTCTGAATGTTCTGCTTGGTGATGGCTTTGAAAAACAAAACAAAACAAAACAAAGCAAATAAAAACAAAAACTTCCAATATTCATTTTCTAATTATTGATTTACTCTAAACCAGTGTTTATTTTGGACTTGTGCATTTTAGATCAGCAAACAAATGCCAGTCTCAGTCTCCCCTGGTGTTTTTATATCTTCCCAAGAACAGCTCCCAGTTGTTGCCATCCCCAAGTTCTTCTCCTGAGCAGGTCCCAGTAACTTTTCCAGATTTGTTTGTAGCTTTTTTGGTGTGCCCCAGGAGAGAACAGGATGAGCCAATCCCACTGAACCCCGTGTCTGAAGCAGAGGCTTTGAATAAAGGTGAAAGGCTCATTTCACTGACTTCATCACCAAGCCTATACAAATTACATTTCTACATTACTCACAGGATGACTTGCAATTATGTTGATTAATCATATGTTACTGAGAAAATGGAAACTCATTTATAACAGGCATTATTAGCCTATTGTGTCATTTTTGGTTTCTTCAAGCCCTGTTCCAGGGACAATTCCTCTCTCAATGAGCTGGTTAATTCCATTTCGCTTCCACCTTGTTTATAATTCATTTTTAAAAAGTTGTTTACATGAAACGCAATTAATTCAACACAGTTCTTTAAAGAAAGGGAATATGTAAACTCATTTAGAGGTGCAATATTTCCACACTGATACTCAACATAGAGATGTTTCCCAGAGTAATATAAATATGTGAATGTTATTTGACCTTTGCTTTGTTAGCAGCAAGTAACATGCAGATTTAATTTTGAAAAGTATATTGACCCTTGAACCATCTTCTAAATAAAAATGGAGCTAATAATGAAGAGAATTTTATGGGATACTATTTATTTAGCTAGCAAAGAGGTTTGTTTATGTAGGAAACGGCACCACTGGACTCTGAATCTTGGGAAATAGGGAAGTCTTGGACAGTGATGCCCAGAAAATATTTATGGCATCGCTTTGGCTGCAGATTTTGTGGGGTCAGGGTGTTTTTTGTGGTCAGAAAACCAGAAGTCTGCAGGATTCTTTCACTGGCAGGATTCAATAGTAGTGTCCTGGTTTGAATTGAGCATAACTGGCTCTGCAGCATCCAGAAAAAATCAATATTGTTCATTCTGAGCAAAAAAGATGGAATAAGTGAATACACATCAGTACATGGGTAAAGAGGGACTTGCTGGAAGGTTTTATGAGATTTTTATTTGAGATTTGCTCATGGTTCCCTCTCATTCTCTTTTCATGGTCCTTGTTCCTTTTCTGCCTCCCCTCTGCCAGGCAGGTAAGTCAGGTGTGATAAATCCCACTCTTCCCAGAGAACTCACCTGGCCTTTGCTGGGAGCGAGGAGGGAGCCCCTGGAGCAGGAATTCCTGGTGGTATTTCCCAGCTGCCTTTCAGTTCCCACCGGAATGCCAGGGCTGATGACGGGACCTTTGTGTTTGCCAGAAGCTGAATTTGGGCACCACTTCAGCAGGCAAAAATATCCATCAGGGGCTTTGTTCCAAAATTGATCTGTCCAAGGCACTCACAGACAGTGATTCTGTGTTACTTTTAATTAGTATATTCCTACAGGATTTTAATAAACTATTTACCAATGGATTGCTCTGGCACAGGGCATTATCTGTTCTTTAAGCTTCTGCTGCAGAGAAGCTCAAATGTGAAAAGCTCGTTCTAAGACTGAAATAAAACATGCCAGGAGTAAAGCTTTATGGCATGATTAACATTTTCCTATTCAACCTTGCTGAGAGATTGCTGTTCCATCCCTTTATTAATGTGCAAGCTCTCTTTTGCAACCAAGTGATGCAGCCTTTTGTAATTTGGATAATAAAGAGAGTTGTTGTTGTTGTTTAATAAAAAGAATGGTAATTTATTGACACTTGGCTCACACATTGCAGTGTAATGAAACCCAACAAACTAATTTCAGTCCTCCCCGTGCACTCCATGCTAATTAAAAGCAACAATCAATATGGGTGAGGCGTTGTCAACAATGGCATTAAAAGCCTGAGCTGTGGCCAAAGGGCTGATGACAGTTTGCAGGGATGAGGCAGATGGGTGGGAGGTGGAAAGAAACCAAGAATTACTCAGGAGGCAGAAGCTGCCACTTTTGCTAGTGGGGTTTTTAAATTTTCATTTGAGTATTTTATGGATTTTCTTCTTTACTTTTAATATTTCATTCAACAATCCCCTAATGAAATTTGTTTCTAATTTAAAGCTCTGATCTAAAAAGAAACTTCCTAAGTCAAGGAATTAAACTTTGCTCGTGGGTGACATGAAAAGGAGTTTTCCTGAATGCAAACCCTCCTGTGACTCTTGTTTCCTCTGAAGCTGGAGGTAAAATCCCAGTGCTGCTGCTGGGATCTGATTTTCTTGTTTCTCACACCAAATTGTAGAAGGCTCCTCGCAGAATTCAGGTTGGTGTGAAGATCAGTTCCCTGCTCACCATCCCAGAATCCTGCTCAGGAATTTCAGCTCACTTTTCTCCTGCTTTCTAAAATCAAAAATACTCAGTTTTTCTTCAGTTCCACAGATCACAGTAAAAATGGTGAACACAATAAAGATCTTTCAGAACAGCAGAGAGTGTGAACACTTTGGACATTTTTTAATGGCAGTTTGTTATGTGAGTTTTATTTCCCAGTTTTATATATATTTATGTGAATGTTGCAGTCCTCAGTGGCAGGCAGATCACTTATTGAAAAACAGCAGAGCTGCACTGCAACACAAACAAGCTACTATAATTCAGGTATTGCCAAAATCCCCCTTGCTAAATGATTTCTCAACTCTCATCCATTTAGTTATCCTTTGGGAGCTGGCTGGACTTTGCAGTTTATTCCCTGGAATTCAGCTTGCAGGCTCATAGAGGCTGTTTCAGATGAGGGTGAAATAAATTCTGACAAGAGGAAGCTCCTCAGGAGCATTTTTTGACAGTCACCAGTGGAGAGACAAAAAATCTGGGTGATTTCAGCTTCAGTAACTCACCTGATTGGAATTTCGTGAACTAAGGGGCAGTGTTGGGGTGTCCCTCCTGGAGCTGTTGAGTTCTGTGGGGATTAAATTGTGCAGGTTCTCATTTTGGGTCTTGTGGGGGTGTAAGCTGGGCTTTGCACCACTAATTAGTGGCTTGCAATCAGTTTTGTCTGTTTTCCTTCAGAGCCAGGATTAATGGAAACACGATTGAGCTAATTCTCATGTTCGGGCTTGGATGTTTATTATATTTTATTAAAAATTACAGAAAGTACAGCAGCACCTCTAGCTCTTTGCTAGAACTGGGAGAAATGGCTCCAGCTGAGCCTGCTTCAAGTTCTTTTAAAGCTAAATAAACCAATAAAAGTTTAACACTTACATTATTTATCTTTTTGACCCAATAATAGATTCCCACGACCCTTAGAGTGACATTGGACTGACCAACCAAAGGTCATTGCCTGAGCTCTGTGAAGAAGAAGGAAGAAGATGAACAAAGAGAAAGACTCCACCCAAAATTCTCCATCTTGTCCCATATCCACCACTATTCTATAAAAACCTCAAATTTAAACCCCATCACCCAGTGAAAACACACACATCTAACCCACTGCACATTTGTGATTTCTAAATCATTATTTATATTTCCAAGCCTTCCCCAAGGTTTCAGCTCCAGAGCAGTGTTTTCCAGGGGGTCTGTGCCTGGAAGCACAGAAAACTCAAAAACTCCAGATTCCTGAGATCCAACAAGGTCTCTGTGGGTTTTGGTGTGTGCACAAATCCAAGGAAGTTGGAAATGCAGCATGGAAATCCCAGATGTGTGAGTGGCTCTTTGGGAAGACACCACTGTGGCTTTTATGAAGTTACATCAGAAAAAACAGATCCTGCCTGACCAGTTTTGGGCAGGAGATGAAATTACCATCCATGCTGCCTCAAATCACGGCTCCAACCAACACCAGGCTGGGGGAATCCAATGAGCAGGGAGCAGATGGATGTCTCAGAGAATGATCAGAAGGCTCAGGGCAGCCTGATTCCAAAAACTGAGGGTTGTGCAGCTGGACCACAACATCTGGGCCTTTTCCAGTCCCTGCTCAGCAAAGGCAGTGAATCCCTGAATGAATTCCCCAGGGACTGTGCTGCTCATTAGAGTGTTTGGAGAGCTGGCTTGCACAACCCATAGCTGGAAATAAAAGGCTGTTGGGACAATTTTATTTCTGCTTATAAATCACAAGCTGGAGCCTCAGGAGGAGTAAACACAAATGTGTCTGTTGGGATCAGGGCAATCAGACCAAGGCAGGGATGCAGTTGGGAACCCAACTTATTTTTAGCATTTTTCTGCCCTTCACAATGACATGACCAAGACAAAATTCCACTTCTCCCCATAGACATGTGCATTCCTCTTCCAGCTGGGAAATTTTACACCATCCTACAGTGGAAAAATAAAAAAGGGTGTTGAATATGCCCCTGAGCCAGTGGGATCCTCAGTGTTTCAATAATCACAGAGCCTGGACAGAAAGAGTGGAATTAACAACCCCATGATTTGCAATCCAAATAATTCCTCCTGCTCCATTTGCAGGTTGCCCTGGTTGATGGAATAAATGCAATTCCACTTCAGGACAGAAAGAAGGAAAATTGTAGGTAAATTGTTTCTGGAGAAGCTGACCCCTGACACACACATTTCCCCTGCAGCCAAATGTTTGCTTTTGAACATAAACTTTATGGTTCAGTGGCATCCAGACAAATTGTTGTTTCCTCTTGTTGTGTATCAGTTAAAAGAGAAGTTACACATGAAGGGGTTTTAATAGAATGGAGAAGTCGTGATTTCAAATATTTGCTTTAAATGCCTGGAACTGTGTGATCAGAATGACATTTCTCCAGAATTCCAGAAGAAATCTCTAGCAAAGGTGGGACTTCTAGAGAATTTCTTTCTCATGAGACTTCTCATGAATCTGGATGTATTTTGATAATAAAATCCAAGCTTCACAAGTACAACTTTCTTCCTTAATATCAGTTAGTTTATCTGTGAAAATGACAGTGATAAAAAACAGCTTCTAAAATGAATTTTTTTTTCTCTAATGGTCACTGCATGAATTATAAATACTCTGTGTGTGCTGAGAAAAAGAAATGAGGCTGAACAGCACAATTTTGAAGCCTCCAGTCCTGCTGCTCATTAGAGTAATTTTGCAGCTGCATTTAAAATATATTTTTCTGCATCTGAGAATGTTTCAAAGATTGCTTTGGTTGCCATTGAACTACACAGAGAGTAAATTCTCTGCTTTACTTAAGGGACTCTATGCATTCTAATAAAGGCCTGACTCTATAACCGAGTAAATATTTATGTGCAAAGTGGTATTCCAACTTTTTATGGAGAGATAAAATAATTGTTCTGGAATATGAATTTATTTTTTCTCCCTTATTTTACTTTTTTTCTTTTATTTTCTAGCTGTGGAGGACTCCAATAATCATAAAATACCTCAACAATTTCACACTACTTAACACCAGAGCAATTCCTTCCTGACCTTTTAGATGCTGACTTTGGCTTTATCCTCTGTATCCACTTCCAAGCACAGAGGATTTGTCTTCCCAAATTCTGCTGCCAGCTTTCCTGGGATGTCATGGCAGGGTGACCTGAGCGAGCTCTGAGTCTTTGAGGGGATAAAAGAGGAACACAGAACAATCCTGGAGAGGAGCAGTCATGGAGAGGGAAGAAGAATTCTTATTTTTAATGCCCAAATCCTGCAAATCCATGGGTTATTCACAGCACAGATAACTCCTGCTAATGATTGATGTTGTTCCACACCAGGGCTCGAGTTCACTCCTCTCTACCCCTGCCTTCATTGTGTTGTGTTAAATCTCGAGGCAAATTGGAAAATCATTTTTTGCTCCTCAGATAAACTCACCTCATCCTGAGGGTTTCAACAACCACAAATTCCTTCTGCTTGGGTGTGCTCCAGGGGTTTATCTCACTCCAACAAATCAGCCCCTTCCTGCCATCAGTTCTGGATAAATGATCATCAAATTCTGATAAAAATGAAGCTGCTCTTGTCTGTCTGGATGGAACCATGAACAGTGAGACGAGGTGCACAATTCAGGGGTTGTTTCTCATTTGTGTGTTTGACTGATCAAAGATTGCTTTCATGGTATGAAAGTGTGGGAATGTCATCTAAAGGCAAAATAATATTATTTTACTTTTTCTTTTTTTTTTTAAATCACGAACTTTTACACTAGAAATAATTTGCTTAAATTCTCAAGATTCTTCTAAGGGGAAACTCCTGTTTCCCTCATAGATGGCTCAAAATGACCCAAATCTGAAAAATTAGTGTTGTTTAATATTGATGATTATTATGTTCATGCTTAATTGCACACAAAACATTGAAAGCTTTGTAAATTCCTTCACAAAAGCACAGATTATCCTGTTTACAGATGGGAGGGTAGGAGAGTAACTCAAGGAGAACACAGCTCAGTGTGATCCCCATCTCTTGTCTTTTTTAATATCAGTATCACTCTTGATTTCTGTGGAGTCATTCCAGGGTTAATCCAAAGCAAATAATTTTACAACTGGGCCCACTGTTTTTACATTGATTTTAGATGAATGGGCAGTTCTTCTCAAAGTAGTAAGGTCTGTTTTAAATATTCAACCTCTCCTTCACCACTTTTGATCCCAGTGACTTTATTGGTATTAAATTGGAGCTCAAAGTGTTGTTTGAAAATGTTGTCAAATGCATCCCCATTGACTTGGTTTAAGAGCACTGAGCTAAACCTCAAAATCTTCATCCAAGACAAGATTTGGCTCCCAGTGCTGATGCTACATCATCTATTTGATTAAAATAGTTCAGTTGGATTATTTTCAGTGACATACAAATATCACACCCAGTAGCAGTACCCAGTAAAGAATTCCTACAGTTTTTCATATATTCAAATACTAACTTTAAACATTATCTTTACTGGCCTTATCTTTAACAAAACTCTTAAGTTTTAAGCTCCATAAGGAGAAAATCAGGGTCTAATGGATTAAACACTCAGCAAAAAACGGTGTTGTTAAAAATAGCAAGGCAGACTTTTTTTTATCAGGGTGTCAGCAATGAGCCTGGAGCCTACAGGGCTAAATCCTGTCTGTACTGAGGGTGGCTAAATCCTGTCTGTTCTGAACACTCCTTGCCTTTTATCCTCTGTGGGATTTGGTAGCTGTGTGTGAAATCAGCAGTAGCCTCACAGATTTCCCAGCTGGTTGCATTACAAGATTGCCAAATTGCATAAATACTCTTGCTTTCACTTGTCAGAAATATAATCCTAAAAGAACCTGAGAACTGAGAGAACTCAGAGATGTGTGGTTTTTCTGGTTTGCTTGACCAGAATTGTCCTTTTTTTTCCTGTGATTATTGGCCAAAGGTCAGTCAGTATGTCTCTCTTTACATTTTTTATTTAAATACTTCAGCACCAGCATCTCAAAGTGCATCTCAGCACACACAGAGTCTAAAGAAGAGCAAAGGTGTTTTCCACATGGAGTTTCCCATTATGGCAGAGAATTCACATGGGTGAATTCTCATGGACAGACCAGTTTGTTCAGGAGGAAACTCTCCACTCTCACCACCAGTGAATTTGTGTGGCACAGACATGGGTGGCACAGGGAGGGGAGAGCTGCAACAGGAAAATTGAGGTTATGTACAGAGAGAAACAGCTGGTGGTGTTCACACATTACACTGAAATATTTAAGAACCAGCAAGAACTCAGTATTTAAAGAGGAGCTGCTGGGCTAGAAAGGTTACTTGTTTGATCTAATAAAAGGTGTTTCTCCCTGCAAATCACACCTCTCTTTTATCCTCATATTTCCATGCCTTCATCAACACAACTGCAACTTGCATATGAATGGGATCATAACAATATATGAGCTTAATCCACATCTTAAAAATCAATTCTCTTCTTAAGCAGTGTTCTTCAGCCCTTTATTAAAATTTAAGCCACCACCACAAGTTTGAATCACCTGTTGGGACCTTTGTCATCTGTGTGCAGTTGACAACAGAGTGATTAGTTTCACACTCAGAATATAATCTGCTTTAATTGCTCAGATATTTAGTCAGTACTTTGGGGATTTTTGAAATTTCAGCAAAGTTTTCCTTCTTTCTTGTCAGATACTGCTCCATAACAAAATTAAATGAAGTCTTGCTTATACCACTGTGTGAAATGCCCTCTTCTAGCTTTTCATTTATACAGATCTTTACCAAGTGATTTACTCTCCACAGGAACAAAAAAGAGTGGACCAGAATTAATTTGCTGGTCCCACAGAGGATTAAAGCTGAAATTTCAGATCTGGTTGGTTCGTTTTCCCTGCTGAACAGATGATGCCTCATTGAAGATCATCAGCTCTCTTCATTTCCCACCGTGTGCAATGCCAGGAGCTCAGCGTGCCAAAGGAACCGAGAGCTGGGGTGGGAAGGGATCCAGGGGCTTCCCATGGGGAGCTCACAGACAATCCCAGCTCAGGCTGGGCTCTGGATTTGGCTGGAAGAGTTCATTTTGTCCTCAGAAGCTCGTGCAGGGCCGTGGTTTGGGTTTGTGGAGCACAGGGAATGTTTGATTATTGCTGGGCAGGGCTCACACAGAGCCAGAGCCTTTCCTGCTGCTCACCCACCCCACCAGCCAGCCTGGGGGGGGCACAAAGGCTTGGGAGAGGACACTGCTGACCCCAAGTGACCCCAGGGACACCCCATCATGCTCAGTGGATAAAGCTGGGTGCTGGACCCAGCAAGACAGGAGTCTCTCTGAATTCTTCAGAGAGAAATCAAAGTGCAGGGATTGAATTAAAACTTCTGCATGAATTGAAGTATGTTAAGCCACTCACACATAAGATAGAAGTGTAAGTTACTATGTTAAGCTACTCACACATAAAGTAGAAGTGTAAGTTTAAGTTTTAGAATAAGCAAGCAAGTAAGTAAGTAGAATATGTTTTAAGTGTTTTTAGTGAGTAAAAGTTCTCAGATGCCAGTGTAGAAGTGCAAGTTTTATTAAAGGTTGAAAAACAGAGTTTTAAATACTAGAGTTTCCGTGGAGGCTCCAAGAACATAGTTTTAGACATAATAAAGCTATAGTAAGAATATTGCTTACATTTTTCAAATAGAACAAAATAGACCATAGGCATAGTTTGTACGTAGCCTGGCATGCTAAGAAATTAGATTTCTGAAAGGTTAAGAAGTAGTGGTTCGAGTTTGTGTCTTAGCTTGTTGAGAAGTTTCTATATAAGAACATGCCTTAGAGAGAGCTGGTGCTTTTGCCATTTGCTCTTTACTTTTTGCTTTGCTTTTGTTCCTGCTCTCTTGCTGCCATCATCACCCAAGAAGAAGACAGGAGCTGCCCAGCTTCATCAGCCTTGCCAGGACCTCCAGGAGCAGCTTCTGCTTCTGTCTGGGACTTTATACCAAAACTTAGCATGGACTTCAGTGTCTGTGACTTTTGCTTTTGAGACTGATGTGCTTCTGCAATAAATAACTTTTTAGCAACTATTAGCTGCTTGGCTCATTAAAGAAGACAACTGGACAAGTTTGTGCCTAGAGCACTGGAGAATTAACCCAGCAGCTGGGGAAGGAGGAGAAAGGGAGTGAGGGCTTTTGTCTTCCCAAGCCAGCATCACCTGATGGAGCCCAGCTTTCCTGAGGATAACTGTGATGCCCAAAGAGGCTGCCCTGGAACTGAGGCTGGACAGAGTTAAAGGAATAAAGCAGGGATTTATTAAAAACCCTTCAAAGGATTCACCTTGGGCAGTGCAAGAGCCTGGACGTGGCTACATCCTAGATGGACCCAGAATCCTGAGTTTTGACACTTTTATCAGTTTTGGTCCATTTGCATCTTGGGATTCATTGTCCAATTGCAGCTCCAGGTTCTGCAGTCCCATCCTCCCAGATTCTCTCCTCCATTCGCTGCTGTTTGCACTTTTTGGGGCTGGAGCTGCAGCGGTGTCCTTGGTTGTGGGGCTGCAAAAGGATTGTTTTGTGTGCCTGAGCTGGGAGGAGAACTGTTCAGAGTTACACACTAATGCAGTACAGAATCTGAAAAATATGAAAGCTAAAACTTAAGGCATCATTTCCCCCCTTTAAGGCTTGACAAGGCCTTTACCTTGTCAAGTCTCTATTCTAAATGTCTACTACTAATAGGTATTTAATGGTAGATAAATATCTAACAGTAAATATCTAATAATAATAAATATCTAATAATAGATAAACATCTAACAGTAGTAATGTTGTGCACAGTTGGCTGTCATGCAAAGAACAATAATGATTATTATAAACAGCTCTTTAGGCATGGAAGAGGAACCATTTAAAACATGTCTTTGTCTGCATTAGTCTCTGTATTTCCCATTGTTTCAGGAGCAGAAGCCTTCTTGACTGTGGAGTAGCGAATCCAGGGTCCTTTGCCAGCAACTTTGACTGTGGTGAGGGTGGCCAGCAGGACTTGGAATGGTCCTCTCCACTTGGCTTGTGCAGAATCACTGTCCCACATCAACTGAGCACTGCCTGCCCTTGGGAAGGGGGGAATGGATTCCTTGTTTTGTTTGCATCATCTATTAAACTGTGTCTTCACCCATGGGTTCTCTCACTTCCCCCCTTCCCATTCTCTCCCTGTCTCACCAGGGACAGAGAGCCAGGCCCTGCAGGGGGCTGGGCATTTTGTGCTGACTGCATTTTGTGACAGTCAGCCCCAGGATATGGTCCATTAGTATAATTTCCCGTGGAAATTTTAAATGGGATTCATCATGTAGAAGCACAAGTAAAACATAATTTCTGATATAAAGAGATTTTCCATTGGTTTTCCTTCCTTTGCTACCACACAACTTCTTCACCTCTCTGTCAGCAATAACCTGGTGAGAGCTGGGAATTTACACCAGACCAGTTTACACCCAGCTATTCCTTTCCTGCATTCCCAAAAGTATCAAATTTCACTTTCAGTTCAGGTTTCCTGTTATTTGTCCCTCCAGCAGCTGAACTGTGTCCCTCGGGAATGGTGTCCCGAAGATGATGCTGCTGCCTGGGGCTCTGCTGCCACCTAGCCAGCTTCCATCCCAATTCCCATCCTCCATTCCAATTCTCAGCCTCCATCCCAGTTCCCATCCTCCATTCCAATTCTCAGCCTCCATCCCAGTTCCCATCCTCCATCCCAATTCCCATCTCACATCCCAATTCCCAGCCTCCACCCCCATTCCCATCCTCCATCCCAGTTCCCAAGGACAGGGGTGGATGCCCCAGGGGCCGGGGTGCCCCAGTGACTGTGAGGACACAGGACTGGTCCTTTGTCACTGTCCCAAAGGGCTGGCAGTGTTTTTTTGGCTGCTCAGGCCCCAGTTCTCAGGGGGAGAGCGAGTTGTGCTCAGCACTTGTTCCAAGTGTTTCCTTTAAAATCCAACACCTTGGAGCTGGGAGAGCTCTGTGTACAACTTGAGTTCTTTTCACCAGAATTTTGAGTTTTTTCAGCACTCAGAGAAAAACCATTCAACCTGCTGGCTGAGGAGACATTCAAAGAGCACAGCAACACTTGAAAATCCCAAACATACCAACCCCAAACAGCAGCAAAAACCCTTTTAAGGAGAGTGCAGGTGCAAAGCTCCTTTGTAGAGCTGCTGCTCCCTTCTCACAGAGCAGATTTTTTCAAGTAGCAGATCCCCAAAGTGTTCTGTCAGGACATCAATAGAGAGCAACACACTCAGAAAAATGCACTCATTGAAAGCAAACCAGAAAATTACTGTGGAAAGGATATCCATGGAAATATATAATAGAAAGCAATCATACATCTGTGTATGCTTTTAAATGAAGCACTCATTTTTAAGGTTTATTTAAAATACTCTCAGCTCTCCAGGAGTGTGTTCATTCACTATTCTACATCTTTAGCAGAACAGCCAGCAGGGAAAGGAGTGGAAGATGTTGTTGTGTCTGGAAAAATCCCCCAGTTTAGCTGTAGCAATCTCTGCCAAGCACGTAGGATTAAAGAAATCTTCAAATCCAGCAGCAACTCTTTTATGTCCTTCCCCCTCCCTTCCCTTTAGGTGCAGTGGTGGTGTTTGCCTCCAGCCCTGGATCCCATGGGATTGATTCCTCAGTGGGAGCTCAAAAAATCTCTTTAAAGCCTCACTGCTGTGCTCTGGGTGATGCTGGACCCTGCCACTGTGAGAAACTCAGTTCACTCTTTAAAAAACTTTTAAAGCTGAAATAAGGGATAAAAGGGACAATATCCAGCACTGGGGTCCCTTGGCTAAATGCCAGGAGCAAACCATTAGCTTAAAACAATTTTCTTTTATAATTTAGTACACTGGTTACATACATATTAGCAAGGTTATACATATCCAAACATTCCTGTGCGTTCTTTTACTTGTTCTGGGAATTCTTTTACCTTTGCTTGGTCCTTGACTCATCGTTCAATAGTGTAGATTTTATTTTGGGGAGTCGTGTGTGTTGTTTCTTTACAATGTATATGTAAATATACATTGTATATTTATTTATTGTATATGCCATTTCCTCACAAGGTGTGTGCCACTTCCTCCCAATGACAGAGAGGGAATGCAGAGTCAGTAACAGGAGTTTTTATACATCATTTTTCTCATGTTATCTGTGTGGTTCTTTTAATGTTATCTGATCATACAGACAGTTTCAAATATTTCTAAGTTATTCTCACTGTTGTCAGCTAGTTACAAAATGAAAGTATCCTGCAAATGTCAACATGTTTTGCTAAAACCTAATCTAATATACATATTTATCACACCATTATTTATATGCATACAAAAGCTGACAGATTATACTGTATTGAAGTAGTTAAAAGGGGTTACAAATAGCACTACATCAAAATTGTTGTTGATTAATTAGAATTAATTGTTATTGATTAATAATAATTAGCAAAAATCAACACATAACAGCAAAAGCCAATAATTCCAGAGTTACTCATAACCCCACCAGCCAGAGGAGGGGAGGGGACACTGGCTCTGATCCTGAGAGTTCCGAGGGTCTCCAGGTCCTCTGCTGACTCCAGACCTGCATTCAGGGATTCTTGTTTAGGAAAGTCACCTGGAAGTTTCATCTGGCTTTCAGAAGTGATGCTGCCCTGCTCTGTGCTGCTCTTCAGGCTGTGCTTTGGTGTTACCTCTGTTCCTCCTCTTCCATTTCTCAGCACATTCTCACCAAATACCTCAAACTCCCAGAGTGTGCCAAAGGGAAATAAAACACCAAAACTCGGCCACAGCAATTCTCTGTATTTAATTTTGCCTTATAAAACTGTCACTCCTTTTGAATCGAGCAGAAAAACATTCCTGTGCATCCGAGGTGGATTTGGGGGAAGAAAACACCTGGATTTCCACTAGAGGGTGACGTTGTAAAGCTCAAATGGGATGAGAGAATTCCCAGGGCAGGGATGGGGCTGGAGGAGGGAATTGCTGCTGCTTTGGGGGTTCAGAACATTCCTCATTCTCCTCCTGGCACCCTCAGAGGGAAACAGAGGGCACTGCAGAATCACAGGTTGTTCTCATCTTCCAACTTGGTGACTCAGAAGATAAAAGGGAAAACTAATTCTGTGTACTGTTTCCTTTAAAATCTAGTTTATTAGGGGGAAAGCAATTTATTCCATCAGAATTTGTCAGCTGTTGTCCTGATCTTATAAATAATTTGGGGTTTGGACAGCTTTACTGTCTGCTTTAATTTGGAGGATTTAGGTCTTTTCATCCTTGAGAATAATTTGTGCAGCAGCAACACTTAAACACTAGGAGAAAGAGATAGGAATAAATATTTAATTCCTATTTAGATGAAGCTGAAACAACAACAAAACCACCTCATTTTTATCAAAATCATTACAAGGAGTTTGCATGAAGATTTTTCTTTTATATAAATGAAAGCAAGAATTAGAAAGTTTAAGCTTGAGCTGACAGCTGAGTTTCTGTACACAGGCCTTGCAAAAAGAAACTTCATGAAAATTTCATGAAGGTCTCACACTTTGTTTCACACTTAGGATGAAAACACAAAACACAAAACACTATCATTTTACATAAATTCTTCATTTTGTTAAAATATATTTCATTCTTCTCCACATTGCCACGAGATCTGATAGCACAAACCCTTTTTCCACTTGATTTTCTGCCACTGCATTATGCATTTCTGAATTTCCACTGTGTACAGGATCTGCTATTGTAGTTACTCTTGAAAAGAGACACAGAAAAACAATTATTTGTGGCAAATAAACATCCAAGGGGCTACACTCTATAAACACCAGAAATCACATCCTTCAGCTGAGTCTGCAGCTATTTCCTACAGTGGCTCGTTGTCAGCAGAGAAAAATTCTAAAAGTTACTGAGATGCTGTGCTAAGAAAGAGAGAAAAATTCTGAAAGTTGGACACTGAGACTCTGTGCTAAGAAAAGTAATTTTGTCTTGCTTGCCATTTTAAAAGAAACAATTTTCTCTTAAAATTTTGAGCTTCACAAATTATAGACTCCCGTGTTTCTCTGTTGAAATATCTGACAATTGCACAGGAAAATTGGGTCCAGTCCTTCTGTGGGGAGTCCCTTTCTTCCCTAATGTCACAGCAGTGAAATCAGGCAGGGCAGGACAGATATTCTAAGGATCAGAGAGGTCTCTCGTTCTCACCTTGCAAATTCTCTGTTCCTTCTCTCCTGCTTTGGGTGTAGAATCAGTGTGAGGGTGGAGGGAGGAGTAATTACAAGTTTGGTTACAGCTCCTTATTTCCCTCACAGCAGCTCCAGGCACAGCATGGAGATACCTGGGGGGACAGATTTGAGCTGGAATTGTTCTTTTTCCAACCATAATGTTCCTTCTTACACTCCCTGTTTCAAACAAAGGGGTTGTGCTGAAGGTGAAGGAGACCCAGCTCTGCTAAAAGTGTGTTTGTGTGGGGTGTGCCCACACAGGAAATATCCCAGAATATTTTGAGTTGGAAGGCACCTCAAAGTTCATCTCATTTCACTCCCTGCCATGGGCAGGGACACTTTCCACTATCCCAGGCTGCTCCAAGTCCCACCCAACCTGCCCTGGGCACTTCCAGGGATCCAGGGGCAGCCACAGCTTCCCTGGGCACCCTGTGTCAGGGCATCCCCACCCTCCCAGGGAACAATTTCTGCCCAATATCCAATCTAGCCCTCCTCTGTTTCAGTTTGAAGCCCTTCCCTCTATTCCTGTCACTACAAGCTCTCATAAATACTCTCCTACCTTGCCACCATGGCCATTGCTAATCCCCCCACTCAGCCTCTGATTTTTGGTGTAAGATAAATAGAAATATATAAATATAAAGAAGCCAGCCTCTCCATCCATCCTCCATGTCCTGAAAACTCAACTTCCTGTGCTCCAAGGCAGCTCCCAGCCCTGCCTTGATCAGGTGGATCAGGATCTCAGGGAGACCATTGGAGAATTTACTGACCCTTTAAATCCTCTTTGGTTTCTCAGTGCTGTCCAACACGCTGGCTGTGTGTCAGCCTTTCTCTCAGACATCTCCTCACCTCATCATTGCCTGCTGTTCATTTCTAGTTAAAATTTATTCTGGTCCAAAATTGATTGCAGATCATTTTTGACACAAGAGACAAATGCTATCCAGCCTCAGTCAGGTTCTCCAGAGTCTCCTTTGAACTTTCCCCTCCATGAGTGAGTGACCAGAGCTTGGTGCTGCCATCTCCTTCTAAAGATATTTTTCTTTCTCCCTACCAAATCCCCTCATCCCCAACCCTGCCATCTCCCTGACAGTCAAAACCAGAGGATAATTAAATCCTCAGCTCTCAGGCAGTCTGAGGCCTCATCAGCACCTGGGACTGATTTGAAGAGAAAAAAAAAACATCTCAGGATGGAACAGCAGAGCTGGGGGGGCACTGGAATTGCTCTCACGTTCTGCTGCTTTGCCCATTTAACTTTTCATCTGTGGCTATTCTGTCAACACCAGAGGATGATTTTTAATTGCATTCTCAAATATATATGACAACACCATAGCAACTTCTCCTCAATGCAACAAATCAGTGCAGTAATTATTACCTTAATTAACTCTCAAATGTTAGCAATGCTCAATCTGCTGATTAAATTTCAATTGAATTTTGTTACTCACCAGAATCAGACCTGTGAAGGCAGTCTCTAAATTAAGATCTATTTAATTGTTCTTCCCTGAATGCTCCTGCAGAGAAATGTATATATTTGTATTTCCAGTCATTTATGAGCACACACCAGTGCTCTGCCACACAATTCCTTACGTCAGGAGCTCACAGGATGAAGCATGAAGACAACACTGACTGTAAAATGGCTCAAAAAACTCAGTGGTTTGCATAAATCTCTCTTCTTTTTTACCCCTATTTTTTTCAGGCAGCTCTTCCATCAGATTCCAGCAACATAATTTATTTATCTGCTTTCCATGTAGTCCCTATGTTTGACTTCTCTGTGTTTATAATCCATGACTGAGTAGATGTGGTGTTTATATCTCCTATATTCTTTGCAGGAGGGACAGCCTCTATTGTCCTTTTTTGATCCAAGGTTTTGCAAGCTGAGAGCATGGCAGTAGGTCTGCTGGTTAATATGGGATGGGGGATCCATTCACCTGAGCTTTTCTGCTGTTTGACACCCAGGAGATCAGGACATGGCCAAATATTTGGACAAGGAACCTCCTGGGAATTTTAGCTACCATGGATCTAGATCTCATGGATGAGCCAAGAAATTTAAAATAATGTATTTTTATTGTTGTTTTTTCTTCAAGAATATTTAAATTCCCTGTTAAGACAATATAATTTCCAGCTGCTCTTCAAAGATGTATTTTCCTCTTAGACTTCCCATCCTACATGCACACTTCCACCCTTTCTTTTTCACTGGTAAAGGGACATAAATTTAGGACATTAATAAGAACAGGACACTGATCATTTTCTTTCAGAAGGAGGATAATTTCCCCTGCTTTAACTTTGTAAAGTAGCTCACCAAGAGCATCCACAGTTCCAGGCTGGGCCCTCAGAGCTGAGGGCAGAGAGAGGATGGGACACACAGCAAAACCTCTTAAATTGGTCCAGCTGTGACATCCTTGGCCCCACCATCACCAGTATTGTCAGAACTTAAAAAAAACAAAGTTTATAGATGGAAGAGGTCATGGCCCATGATTATTGTCCTACAGCACCACTGCAACACAAGGAACCTGTATTTTTTCCCACTAAAAACTTGCAGGCTTCCCTTAATATCTGGGGTCCCTTAGAAAGGAGAAAAGAGAAAAGAATTGAGATGTTCAACCTTGTTGGCAGAAACATTTTGTAAATACAGAAGTATTTGCTCAGGGTTTCTGTGTGGCAAACTGAAGGTGCTTTTGTGCAACTGCCTTGGAAGGTCTGTGTGACTCTAAGCAAAGCAGAAATCCCAGGAGATCGATGAGGAATGACAGATCCTGAGCAGCAGGGAATGAATTCAGTGCAGGAGTCAGCTGCTGAAATTCTACCTCTGTGCAAAAGGACAACAGAGGTCTTATCCTTTATTTAAATCTCCTGTTGTGACTCCTGACAATGCTCACACTTGCACACTTCTTAGGACAGGGCTGAGAATTTGACACAGGGGGGGAATTGGCTGCCAGCAATCCCAGTGAATTATAATAAATGCCTGCATAATTATTTAATTGACAAATGTAGAAAGGAAAATTACTTTCTAAGAACAAATGCCATCTCCCAGAACAAGCTGAAGCTGTTTCCTTCTGGGAAAAAAAAAACCCAAATGATTAGCTGAGAGTGCTGCTCAAACCAAAACCCTAAAAGGTGGAAACCCCCACCCTGTCCCCAGCTGGACCATGGTTAAGGGACACCAAGGGACAACCCCTCTGCCCCTACCAGAGCACATGGATGCCTGCATGGGTGTGGAAAATGTCTCCAGCTGTTTCCAGCTGTTTCTGTTCCTCCCTCCCCTCAGCAGCTTCTCTGGACAAACTGATGCCTTTTTGGGGCTACCTAGAAACAGAGGCCAGACAAAATTAAGGGAATAAAAAGTGGTGATATTCATTGAAGGGCCTTCAGGTACATTTAGGGCAGATGAAGCCCCCCAGGGGCTACACCCAAAATAGACAACAGTCACAGGTTTTCACACTTCTATAAGTTTGGTCTATTTACATATTGGGGGTTAATCTCCCAATTACAGCTTCAGGTAATGAAGTAATTTACCCCAAGTTTGCTTTCCCCAACTCGCTTTTTTACATTTCTCAGGGCCTGAGGCAGTGAGGTGTCCTTGATTCCCAGCCTGGAGAGGAATTTCTGTGTCTGACCAAAATGGGAAAGCAGCAGCTCACACTGTACATGGAGTTTAGAGTTATACACTGAAGAATTACAGGATTACAAATGGATGAAAAATATAAAAGCTAAAATCCTGAGGCATCAAAACAGCTCCGAGTCCATCAGAGCTGACAGTGAGTTGTGCCTTTATGAAAACTGAGCCAGGATTATGTACAACCCCTGGAAGAGTCCTGCCTGTTCTATCCACCTCCTTCCCTCAGGTGACAAACTGTGGACTTGAAATTACTGGTCTCACTGCTGTTTCCTCTCTCCTCTCTTTCAGTCATTCCAGGCAGGTGATTTAGGCCAATTATGCTTTATTACATCCATTTATCCTCAATACTTACCTGTCGTTTTGGGGCTTCTATCTACTCAATCACTCTCACAGGTACAAAAAGCCCCAGTGTGGAGATGTCTTCTCTGGAGTCCTGTCACAGCCTGAGAGCATCATTTATCTCTGGGAGCATGAAGTGAAACCCTCAGCTTGCACAGCAGCTCAAATTCAAATGGAGATTTCAAGAGTGCAGTGTGCCAACTGCACACCAAGGCCATTCAGTCTTCTTTGGGCTGTTCTGGAAATACAAACAGGGCTTGAAATTCAGTCCTGGGGGAAATGGGGTTCCTCCAGGCCAGCAGCACAGTCAGGACAACATAAAGCACAGGAGGCAGGTGAAGCTGGGTTGAGTTCCATGGCAGCACCTGGATGTTCAAGCCCTTGGCTGGTTTTGTGACTGTGTAGCCTCCGTCCCAGGCAGTTTGGCAGGTAGAGCCTTTCCTGATAATTTTCAGACTCAGGTGTGGTTGAAAATGGATAAAATCAGGGATCTGCTGGGTTCTGAAAACAAGGGTTGTGCCATCAGCCTGGCCACGGGCTCTCTTCTCACACCCTGCTGCAAAGGGATGATCCAGTTCCCTCTGCTCTTACCTGGGTCACATCAGGGAAGGGCTTCCCTCACCACCACAGATTCATTTACTTATTCATTGTCCTTTCTGTGGTAAATGTGGTCTGTGGGATGGGCACAGATCAAAAGTGGTGTTAGTGGAGCAATGATATCACTTAGAGTTAGATCAGTCTAACTAACCCTGGGTCACATCAGGGAAGGGTTAGAGGAAAGGAGAATAAGGATTGTGTCAGGCTCCTTACAAGGACTCAGTGTTGGAGCTGCAAATGGACAAGGGACAAAGGAGGCTGATACCCCTCCCACTTTGCAAATCTGCACTGCTGACCTTCTCTCTGATTTCTGCTCCATGCCTCCTCAGGAGAAATTGTTCTTTTAAAAAATTAATAATCATATCTTTCTCCCAAAAAAACAGTATCAGACATTTCAAATGTGCTTTTCACTTGACTTAAATGTTACAGCGGAAACATTCTTATGTGTCATGATTGTTAAATGGAAAGAAAAATGTCAAGGCTAAGTCACTGCCATCATTTATCTGGCTCTGGGCTGCTTTTGAACTGAGAGGTGCCAGCAGTGGGATGTAATGTCCCTGTTGCACAGCTACAGCACAAAGTTATTGTGTCCCTGGGATATGGAAGATACCTGGCAGCAAACACCTTTCGTAGCCAGGATAAAGTGTTTGTCACCTGTGTCACCTCAGAGAGATCAATGGCCAATGAGAAAAGCACTCTGAAGTTAAATCTAGGTGAAAAATAGGAAATTATTGGCTTCCCACCCAGCACTTCCTCCCTGACTGAAGGAATCTGTTCTCCTGCTTTGTGCTTTGGTGAAATTGCTGCATTAAAACATCTCTTAGAAACTCTTTTCCCTTTTCTCTCTGAAAAGGGGGCTTTGCCTGCAGACCTCACCACAATTATTCACATATTTGTAACCACTTAATTTATTAATAGCAACTCACTGTACACCAAGGACGAACTGAGAGCTCCTGAGAAAGGATAAAACTCTTGGCCTGCTTGCCAAAAAGAAAACCTTCCACTTGTTTTCCTGAAATTCCCAGTCCTGACATTTGCTTCCCTCTGGAAGCTCAGCTGAGACTGAAGCTCCAGACGTTGCATTTTTAACACATTCAGTTCATTGGGACCTTGTTTAACCCCGAGACCTCCTTTCTCTCCAAGATACTGATTCAACGTGATGAGTGCACTGCACAGGAACGAGGGATCAGCCAGCAAAGCTCATGAGCTGGCACAATCCAGGAGCTCCAGGGAAGAGCTCACGAGGACTCCCACTTCAGTTTTCCAGGAGGGATGTAAATATCAGCTTTGCATCGTGGCTTTCTTGGGATTAAACACCTGAAAATTCCTATATCCTCATGGAGAGTGAAAAGGAGCAACACATCAGCTCTTTTTGGAAGGTGTCCAGCTCCTGAAGCAGTGATGGTTTGAGGTGTATGGAGCTGTGGTTTGAAAGATTTGGGTTTTTTTTTTTTTGTTCAGCCAGCGATTTGTGGCTCTATTTTGTTGAGTTCTGGAGTAAACCAGGGTTATAAAACAGCAGTGAGACAGATAAGGGATTTTTAGAGGCTAAATAAAAGGGTTTACCTTAACTGCTGAATAACTGGGCTTCTGGGGAGGAGGAAAAAGAGTGAGAGAGAGGAAAAGAACAGCCAGAAATGTAACAGTAGTTAAAAAACTACCTGCAAACACCCCAGGTGTGAAGGTCTTATATCTTAGCCTCACAGATCTTGGTTGAATGGGGAGCTGACCAAAAAAAAGATACTTGAAGTATCCTGAATCTTAATAAAACCATAGATATAGATTCCAGATAAAAACCCATCCCAGTGTAAAGGCATTGTGTGTGTGTTTGTGATTCTTCTGCTCCAAAGGTGGGGTTTAATTCCACCCCATGGAGGTGGAATTTAGCACCCACATTTAGCAGCAGAGCCAGAGTGGGTTTGTTCCCCCACTGCAATGTTAAAGATGAGTGCATTCCCTTCCAATTTCCCATGGTTTTTCTCCTTTGTTTTCAGCACAGCTCTCACAGCTCCTTTGGCAGAAAGCTCTGAGACAGGAGCACTCCTCCCTGACTGAGCAGAAGCATCTCTGCAGGATGAAACCTGCAACACAACAGAGTGTCCCAGACAGGGCTGGAAGCAAATCTTCCTCCTGACAGAGGCCCTGGAAAGCTTTCCACCCTGCTGAGGGCACAGCCTGAGCTCCTGCAGGCAGGGCAGGGCTGCTGTGCCAAGGAGGAGCATCTCACCCATGTCCCTGCTCCTGCCAGCTTCACACAGCCCCAGCTCCTTCCCTTGGCTCCTCCAAGAGCAGCTCAGGCCCTTCACTCAAAGGTTTTAATTTCGGGGACAAACAAAGCTTCACCCAAGCAGATAAATCAGGACTAGTGTGTGCAGAGACTCTGCAATTAACTCCAGGCCCTTCAGAGGATGTGGTTGCAGTTGGCTCTGGCAGAAGAGAACAGAGTGTGCTCTGCTGGAGCTGAGTCCCACAGGAGTAAAACCTTGTTCTTGGAACATTTGGGAGACATTTTTTCAGGGAAGATGCTGATGCTGGATGAGGCAGATCAGGCTCCAGAAGGTTGAGCTGTCTCTCTCCAAAGAGAGGGGCCAGCTTGCTACTCAACCCACTGATGCTTTCTCTGAGTCATTTTCTCTTCCTGGCTAATGACTTTGCTAATTGGAATATATTTTTTTTTCAGTGGCTTTCCCTGCTCAAGCTTAGGCTTTGAAAAGTTCACAGAATGCTCCACATTTCTCCTACATTATAAACCTAATCTAATCTCTTTTTTCATATTGACTCATCGATCTCTAGGAAATACATCCTGTTGGCTCAGAATTGTCACTCTTTGTCCCTTTCATGACTAGTTTTGCTCAGGGCTGCAATATCTGCACAGTTCCACGTGTGTGTTCTAAACCTCTGACTCCTATGGGCAAGAAAGTCCCGTTTTTCAGGTGTGATTGTTCTGAAATTGGCAATGCAATCTTAATGACTTGAAGAGAAGATAAAAATATTGAAACCATGGCAACCTCCAAAATTTCAAGCTGATGCCCAACTTTGCTCTTTTGAGAAGTGCAACCTGTTCACAATGCAGAAATGAACCTCAAGCAGATGTAGTCCATGAGTGGAGGAATTGGCTCAAAAACTGATAAATCCAGCTACTCTGTCCATTTTCCCAGCTAAAAGTGATTTCAAAGACAGCCTGTTCTCCTTCAGTCACACCTTTTCCAGATCCAGCCTCTCCACTATTTCCTTTCCTTTCCTTTCCTTTCCTTTCCTTTCCTTTCCTTTCCTTTCCTTTCCTTTCCTTTCCTTTCCTTTCCTTT
The DNA here is from genome assembly GCA_013397075.1 of Rhabdornis inornatus. NCBI lineage: Eukaryota > Metazoa > Chordata > Aves > Passeriformes > Rhabdornithidae > Rhabdornis > Rhabdornis inornatus. Next base: position 84,484 of record VWZS01006869.1, read on the forward strand.
CCTTTCCTTTTCCAGCCAGTTTTCACACTCTTAATTTTTTTATGGATGTACCTGAGTATAAAAATTCTGTTACAAATTTAGTGGCCCTTCTTCTGTTAGGTTATACATGGTAAACCAGAAATATGAGTCTGGTTCAATGCGATGATCATGATTTTGGGGAGAGAACACCATTTGCACATTCTTGGGTTCATAGGTTCAGCAGCATGAGGTGGGTGAGAAACACTTTCATGTGGTTCAGATTTCATCTGCCAAGCCTGATCTCCTCAAAAGGTGAATTTGCAGGCATGAGATGTCCCACAATTCACAAGTGTGAGCGATAAACATATAAAATAGATTTACTAGAGGAAAAAGACGGGATCTGTTTCAGAAACACCAGCTTATAAATCAATTTTAACTGAATATACGTTGGTTTCTCTTGCTCCAGTGCTTCCTTTCTCCCTTTTTGGCACCAGGTGTAGTCTCTGAAAGCAGCAGAGTGCATTAATGTCATTTCACTGATAATGTTCAAGGAATAATTGCCACTGAATCAAATGCTAAAACGAATCCTACATTAAGTGCTCACCTGTTGATGGCTTCTGTCAAATAACCAGCAAGAGCCTGTCACTGGAAAGCCTACAGAGAAAATGAGATCTGGGTCTCCTTCCCACTCTCTGCTGGTTTTATTTGGCCTTGGAATCAGTGTGTTTTTGATGGTGAATGCATCTTTTTGTTGAGTCTTTATGAAACCAGCTCAGCATGGAACAAATCACATGTTGAAGGTTATGTGTGCAAGGCTGGCTCTTTAAGAAAGGGCTTTTCCACAAGAAAATTGAGCAAGAACTTCAGAAAACACAACAAAAATAACAACCCAAAATTTAGCTCTTTCCATGCTCCTTTCTGTTCCCACTCCTACCTTTCATACATTTTGGGATGTGAAGATGAGTGAGGCCAAGACAGCAGGACAAGAGGGAATTGTGGATGCCCCAAGGCAGGAATGCTGAGGAAAAAGCAGAAAGTTTTGTTTCTCTGCCCAAATCTGTTCACTGGAGCATTTCCATGGCGGGGCAGAGGAGCTGATCCAGATTCAGCCCTGCACTGCTGTGCCACACCACATAAACAGAGCTCCAAAATCCAGAGATCTGATTTTTCAGAAGAGCAAATACAACAATTACCAGCTTGATCCAGAAGTCTTCCACACAAATATTCCCATCAGAATTCCTTCTGTTCAACCCGTGGTGCTGCACATCCATGACCTGCTGTCATTTGGTGATGATTTCTGGAAATTTCCATGAAACCAAGAGGTGTAGATAGGAAAAGTGACACAGATTGGATCAGGCAGGGCTCTTTCAGACTCTGTCCCTGCAAGGGATCCCCTGAGCAGTGGTTTCAGCCCAGCCAGGACATTTCAGCCAGACAGGGCCACCGCCACATCCCCAGCACATCCCGGGTCCAAAATCACCTCTTAATATCTTTTAATAAAACTAAAACCCTTAACACAGTGTGTCAGAGGAAGAGAAGTAAAGGCCAAAGGCCCTGCAGCTTCAAAGCAGGAGCAGCTTTGCATTTTCACAAATATAAACCATGTCTGTCTGCCTAAATACACAAAGCTGTGAGATAAACACTTCTGCAGCTAATATTTTTTTTATCCCCTGAAGCTCTTTCTTTTCTAGTTCAACTCTGTCAAAAACTTGTTCACCTCTGATTTTTCACAGGATTTCAGTTTTCAAGAAAAAGGGGACATAGGGGTCTCTAAGGAAAAAAGTCTAAAGTGAAAATACAGTAATTAGAAGCCACAGGCTGTAGGACCAACAATTTTGATCTAAAAATCTTTTCTAAAAAAAAAGTACAACTAATGATTCACACAATAACTGTTCTCAAGTGCAATTCTGGCATTGAATGAAAAATTCAAGAATGACAGTTTTGGCCTAGATATTCTCATCCTGAGGAAGAGCTGCTGGCCTGGCTCCATATCACCAGCAAAGCCTGGATCCAAAACAGGGGATGGATGATGGATGGATGGATGGATGATGGATGGATGGATGGATGGATGGATGGATGGATGGATGGATAATGGATGGATGGATGATGGATGGATGATGGATGGATAATGGATGGATGGATGGATGATGGATGATGGATGGATGGATGATGGATGATGGATGATGGATGATGGATGGATGGATGGATGGATGATGGATGGATGATGGATGGATGGATGGATGATGGATGGATGGATGGATGATGGATGGATGATGGATGGATGATGGATGGATGATGGATGGATGGATGATGGATGATGGATGGATGATGGATGGATGATGGATGGATGATGGATGGATG
>VWZS01006869.1:86906-105089 GCA_013397075.1 Rhabdornis inornatus
GATGGATGATGGATGATGGATGAGGGATGGATGGATGGATGGATGATGGATGGATGATGGATGGATGGATGGATGGATGATGGATGATGGATGGATGATGGATGGATGATGGATGGATGATGGATGGATGGATGATGGATGGATGATGGATGATGGATGGATGGATGGATGGATGGATGGATGGACACACACAGTACCTGGTAAAGATAAATCAGGAAACTCAGTGTGGGACTCAGCTAAACCCCTTTTTTTTTGGTGTTAGTTTTATGTAACTTGGTCATCAAGGGTCTGTTCTCTTAAAATTAAAAATTGTTACCCCTCGAAAGTCCTGTGAGTTTTATTCACATTCTGGTGAGATTTTTATTCACATTCTGGTGAGAGTTTTATTCACATTCTGGTGTGTACAGTTGGGAGCAGCATTTTAAGACAGTTTGAGCTATGACTAAAGTTCCTTTGAATTTAAAAGAAAGCAACTCACAGACTGCAAACAGAAGAAGGCAAAATGGGACAAGGAGGTCTCAAGACAGTTCATTGAAAAAATTCTGGCTGAAGTCTTCCTTTACTTATTTCTTCTGACTCCAAAAAGATTTAATGGAGGTCACTGGCAGAGATGTGACTGATGGACACTTGTTAAACTTGGCTGCTTGTTAGAGATTTCTCAGACAATATATAATCCATAACATCATCATAAAGCATTCATTCTCCAAGCTAGAGCAGCTGAAGTTTCTGCCCATGAATACAAATGGAAAGTGCTGTCTGCTGGGAATTGAGCAGTACCTTTAAATTCTGCTTGAGGAGAAGTTATTTAGTAAGCAGAACTTTACCATTTGCATAAAGCTGATTCAGTTACAATGGAAAGTCAGTTTTGGCTGAAAACCTCAGGCAAAATATTTTCTTAGAGTTATTGCTATCTTCCCAGCCAGACTGACTTCATTTACAGTGTAATAAATTCTCTAAATTCTCTGGAGCTTTTTTGCAACTTTTCCCAACAAAACTGAAATCAGCATCTGATCCTTTGTATTTAATTTGAAAAAGCAACTCGGAAAAAAAAAAAGATCTGGGAATCAATGTTGGTGGCTTTTATTTTGCATTGCTGATGAGATGAGATGGCTTTGTTAGAATGTCCATGTTTAATGAAACCAAACACCTCCCACAGAGGAAGGGCTGACAAGAAATGGACTTTGCATTTTGCTATCAAAATTAGGTTTATCACTGTAGGGTAACTTGGTGAAGGGCTAATAGGAGGACACAGGAAAATTCAGATAATGCAGCAAAGCAACAGAAGTTTAAAAGCTATAATGGGAATGTGAGCTGAGCTGTGGAGATGATTCTGCAGCACAGATTGCTGTCATGTTCTAATGAGATCATCCATGAGGAATCAAACTAATACACCGGCACAAACAGCAAATAAGTCAATCAACACCAGTCAGAGAAGTTATGAAAACACTGTGTACTCAAACATATGCTGCTTCAAAATTAAATCATGTCTTCTGCTGCTTAACAAACATTTGACAAAAGAAAAATGCCCAACAGCAGAAGATGGATAAGACAGGAGCTTGGAAAATCAATAGCTGTCTAAAAGAACGGCTCTCCTGAAGGTGAAATATCCATACAAGTAGAAGTGGTTTGAGATGGGAGTAGAAAATAAAGTCATGGGGTCCAAAAGTGGAGCTGGCTTGCCTGGCTGTGATGATATTCTCCTGCTGGGTTGCTGTGTCTCTGAACCCCACTGGAAAGTAAATCACACAGAATCGATTGGGCTGGATAATAAAATGGAATGGGAAAACAGAAGTGTTTGAAAAATGGGTGTGACACAAATATAGATGTTTTTACTTAGAGGATCTTCTGCAGGTAAATTAATGACTGTGAGTGAAACTGCATGCTAAAGGAAGATTTCTTATGGGATGGAAATTTTTTATAGGAAGAAATTTTTTATTTAGGGAAAAATCCTTCCCTGGGAGGGTGCTGAGGCCCTGGCCCAGGGTGCCCAGAGAAGCTGTGGCTGCCCCTGGATCCCTGGGAGTGTCCAAGGCCAGGCTGGACAGGGCTTGGATCCACCTGGGATAGTGGAAGGGGCAGGGAGTGGAATGAGATGATCTTTAAGGTCTCTTCCAACTCAAATTGTTCAACGATTCTCTGAATGTGGAGCTGCATTATAATCATTGAGAGCAGCACAAACAAACGGTAAGAAGCTATTCAGTTAAAGGGTGCAATAATAAGGAATTAAGGACTGAATTAAAACCCATAAACTGTGACAAAAGGAGCTGCGAGCTGTGCTTTCCAGATAACAGCTATTTTTATATCCCCATTTTAAAAGGTTAATTTGAAATGTTTGATTTCTGTAGCAATGTTGCAGCACGATTATCTGTGCAGTTTTGTGGTTTGACTCTTAAAAGTAGGAAATACTTGGTAAGCACCAAAGTAAATTAGCCACTTCTCACTTAACCACTGCTCAGCCCACAGTTTACAGAATATTTAGACTCACTGTAATCACTTGAGGGAAACATTGCTGATGTTGTTCCCTCCGAGAAATGCAATTGAGGAGCTTAATGCTAAAAATTGTTAAATGAGTCTTGTGCCTGCATTTCATTGCAAATCACGAGCTGAGGGAGAATTCCACAAGGAGACAAACGCAGGGGAGCAGCCTGGAGTGTGTAACACAAACAGGGCCTTGATTCAAAGCCCATTAGTGTGAAGGAAGTCTCTTCAGGGGCTGCAATGGCTTTTAAATGAGGTTTGTATTGATTTTGCACTGAATGGAAGGAAAGTGTTCCTCCCGGAGTCTGAGGGGAAACTGAACTTTTTCCTTGCAAAAGGCCACTTTAAGGGAAACAAATCACCTGGCCCATTTAATAGGCGATTCTGTGATAAAAGTTTTAGGGCAAATTCAGATTAATTCTTTGGAAACTTTGGAACTGCTAAAGAGCCAAGCAGGTGTATACCAGAGAACCCAGTTCCATGAGCAATTCTATGGGAATATTTTCTGAAAAACTGATTCTCATTTAGTTACATAGCTGAGGTTTATTTTATCCCATATTCCTTCACAGCCCCCTCTCCTATGTGAATAGAAATAATGATGTTTGGTTTGTAGGTGGTATTTATAAGGCATTTGAGCTTCATTTAAACAGCAGCTCTAATCCAAAGGGTTCATTAGTTTAGTGCAGATCTCCTTTTTCTCCATTTATTCACATGGATGCAGCACCAGAAAAAAAGACTGCTGGAGATTTGCAAGTAGCTTATTATATTGAGGCCCATAAACACAAATTGTGTGTCTGAATGTGGATGTGGAAATACATAAACCTTAAACCTTCTGTTTGTGTTAACAGAGCTTTTCTGCTGTTTTGCAATTTACAGCAATGTAACCACTGAGAGAAAAGGTTCATATCTTTGAAACTGTGGATAATTCTCAACTTTTTTTGTTGTTCTGCAGAAAAATGATCAATGGGCAATTCATGAACAACAGCAATAACCTTTGCCAAGTATTTATGGGAAAGTTGCTTGCATTTTTAAGTCAAGAGAGCGACTCCAAACTTATATAATGGCCCAAGAGGACCATCCTTTAGTGGTTAGAAATGACTCTCTTCTAGCTGAATATTCATAATATATCATTCTTGTGATCTAACCCTGCTGGAGGAAATGCCAGCAGGTGTAAAGCCACACTTCTTCCTTCATTGTTTTGGTGTAGTGCTTTGGGGAAGATTTATTCCTTCCCTGGGGAGCAGGGGATGCCTTCAGAAGCTGTAAATACTTGACAAACAATGTGGGGAAGCTGCTTTCCTTCTAAAGCATCTGGGAGAAGAATTCTGTGATTAAGATGCAGATCTGATGTGCAGTGGAATCTGTTCTTTGTCACATTTGCTGCTTGTAAGGTTCACACTGCTGTCACTGAAAGCTTAATAGCACTTGATGCACGGTGGCATATTTATGTGCTGGTTAGAAGGGTCCTGAGAAGCCTGTAAAACCCCATTCAAACAACGTAAAAAATGTGTTTTCTTGGATCAGTTATTAGAGGAATTCGTTCTGCACACAAATATACACAGTTATGTAATGCTTGAAGCTTTCCTTCAGATGTTTTGTGTTTTCTTCCCCTTTTTAATTCAGGACACCTGCTGTGAAAAAATCTTTCTTTTTACAGCAGCAAGAAATGCAGACAAGGAAAACAAAACATATCTGTGTTACTTTCAAGGGACAGGGTGATAGAATTTGCCAGAGAAAGTGCCTGCCATGTGAGTAATTAATTGCATTTGTTACCTACGATCACTCTGATTTGTTTGTTGTCTCTGACATCCCTAATGACAGCTCTGAGAGCTTCCTCTGGGAAATCCATCCCAACCTGCCCAGTGCCAGGGCCAGCCATGCCAGGGGTGATGAGAAGAGACTGGCACTGTGCAAGGCTTGGCCTCTCTCTGCTCTGCTGCCCAGCCCAGGGCAGATCTTTGGGGCTGGGTTGTCACCCCAAGGCTTCCCATGGGGCTTCAGCATTTGGGAAAAGTTCTCCCTGAAAAGTTAGTGCTGGGGGAAGGAGAGAGCTCCCTTTCCTTCTGGGGGTGGCTGTGTGAGCCCAGACACCACAAACAGCTCCTGACAGCCCTGGGGTGATCCCACCTGGGAATGGGGCACTGGGAGCAGAGGGAATCTCCAGTCCTGCCTCTCCAGGAGGGACCTCACCCCTCTCTGACTGTGCATGAAACATCCCATCCCAAAGGCTCGTGAGGAACCTCTGCCTCCCTTCAGTCACAGAGCCTTGCACATCATTCCCTTCAGATTTTTCCAGTGCTTTGGGGCTGTCAGAAACACTGGAATTTGCTGCTACAGCAGGTTCCTCCTTTGTGCAGTTCTGTCCTTGCACAAAGCCCAGTTGTGTGATGGGACAGAGCCCCAGTGTGCCCTGCCTGCTGTGTTTGGAGGGAACTGTTGTGAATTATTATGAAATCCAGAAGGAGTTGGAGCTCTCGTTTTTTCCTGTGTCTCTGTCAGTGACAGAGCAGCCAAAGAGATCCAAGACAATCTCCAACAGATGCAGGTCTTAAAATCATCCCAAAAATAGCACACAGCAATTCTGAGCTGAACTAAGAAGAGCCCAAACTTCCCCCCTAAACATCCCCTGCAACAATTGCTGCAAACAATTCTCCCCCATTGCCATCCCCACACGAGGATGCTCGTATTGGTGAGATATAAACTCACAGCTTCACCCATGGAGTGAAGCAACAAAACCAACCTGGCAGGGGCAAAAGATGAGAGAATTGTAAATAATATGAGGGGCAGCTGGGAGCCAGCCTGGTGATGCCAAGCCCTGCTTCAGTCGACCTCGGTCAAAGCTGTGGCTCAGCTGTTCAGTGATTCCAGCTGGTTCTCCTCTCTTTCCTGGGAGAAAAAAAATCCCTATTTAATTCCATTTTTCCTGGCATTTCATGACAAAGCTCTCCACTTCAGAACCACAGCCCCTCCCAGCACAGCTGGACCTCAACAACAGTGCTGGAGGATTAATGAGAGGTTTTTCAAACCAGCAAATTTGGAGGAATTTCGTTCCAATTTATGTTCTTGTGTCTCACGGGTCCTTTTGAAAATTACTTCAATTTAAGGCGAAATTAATCTTTCCTAAATATCTGTCATGAAGGGCAATGCATCTCAGCTATGATACAATGAAATGTCCTTTGAGAAACGTTAATTTAAAGTAGATGCTGATCTACCATGATCTGAGTATGGGCATGAAGGTTTGGAGACAGAGAGAAAATGTGGGAAGCTCATTATTCAGATCCTTCAGTCATGTGAATCTGAAAATTAATTATAAAATTTAATTTTTGATTAACAAAGAAGAGCAAACTGTTTTAACATATGGTGCCAGATGTTTTTGGAGAAAAAAAAAAGAGAACTGAACTAAAGCTTCTGTTATTTCTCCAAATATGTTATTCTTTTCTCCTGAGCACTTAATTAATTCAGACAACAAATTTTTTAAATAATTATTTTTAAACAGCATCCTTTGAAGAGACTCCCAGTCCAAGATAAAGCTGTCAATCTTCTCAGGAGGAGGAGGAAAATGCTCAGATCTGGATTTCTGAACTGCACGGTTCCACAGCTGGAAATGACAACGTGCAGAACAGAAGTGACTTCTTATCACTTAATTTCTTGGAGTGAGTCCAAAAGAGATGTTTGCTCAAAGCTAAAACTCCTTTCTCATTCCTTTTTTTTTTTTTATTCCCAGCAAATTTGGCAACAGCAACTTTTGATTTGAACCAAGAAAACTTTCCCAAATGAGAGTTTTGTTTTACATCTCTCAGTGAGTAATAAACAATATTCATGTTAAAGGCACAGATTTATTCTGCAATGATTTTTGCTCTGTTTTTATGAATTTCTCGTGGGTTTACTGCCTGGTTTTGCTCTGGCCATTGGTTTATTTTGGTCCAGCTGCCCCCAGAGCAATTCCCACCTAAAATGAAGCAGCAGGGCAAGAGAGAGAAATGTAGAAAATGTAGAAAAAGTTGAAGCCAGACTGAGAAACAAAAGAGTACCAAGAGCATTCAGCTGTTTTTAGGGAGTTCGGCATGGACATGACACAGATTTTTGGCTCCCAGGTAACCAAGCTGAGCGATTTTCAAAGGTCTTTTTGACCCAGGGAAATTCTTTCTGGTGTAAAGAAAATTCCTCTGTTCTGGTGGAAGATCCACATCAGATGGAGGTGGAGATTCCTGCCACACCAAATTGTCCTGTCACCAAATTGTGCTGGTGATGGCTGCATCTCCTCCCAAGGCAAAAAAAAGATTCAAAAGGACCCGGATGTGTTATCCTGCTAACAGCATCCCATTATTTCACATTGGGATGTGCCTCCTCTGGAAATTCCTCAGGTTTCAAGCCTGTTGCTATAATGACTGTGCAACCTTGCAAGAGAAGCTGAAAACTTCTAACCAGGATTTCTGGAAGTCCACCCCACTTTACAAAACCCTTCATCTTCATTCTGGGATTTCTTGAAAAGGAGCTGTATATAACATATTTAGAGGTTAAAATGGCATCCTGCTCCCTTCCACTTATTTTGGACAAATTAAAGTCTTAACCTCAGCAAAGATCAAATCAGTGGGTGCCATTTTCCAGGAGAGAGATGCTGGGAATCCAGAAAAATATGCTGCTAGCACACACAAACTCACACTGCTCTATTCCCAAAATGGTCATGACTAGAAGCCAGTGTTCAATAATTGTAATTTCACACAGCATTTGCACAAGAGAATTTGACAATTCTTTCTCACAACTTTTCCCCTGTATTGTTTGGATAATTACATTGTCAAAAATTACTTATCATACATTTAGCACTTAATACCCATTTATTACAAGTTCATGTAACTGCTATTTAAAGAATAATACATGCTCACTCCTTTCTACGCCATTTGATGCCACTTTGATTCTGTAATTGCTGGTTTCCTAGGATATTATGCCACAAAACCTGAAGAAATAATTGGTTGTTTCATTCCAGACAATATGTTCTGGAGTTGCACAGAGTTTTAACTGGCAGATTTGTAACAGTGCAAGGGAGACATGAAGGGAGTGAATGCCAGCCATGGAATGGGATTGCACCAGGCGGCTCCAGGAGCTGCTGCTCCCATTGTTCAAAGGAAAATTATTCCTTATGCAAATTCTGGGAGTTTTGTGCCTTTGGGGGATGCTCTCTGCAAGACTTTGGCAGCACGGGGTGGAACGAGTCCCAGATGAGATGTGAAAATGAGGTGACTAAAACACCCCAGCTCTTTCAGTGCTCAGCTATAATTATTTCTTGTTTGCAGAGCACACGCTGAAATCTGCAGGAATAACTGCTGGGTTTGTGGGGGATTGTTTTTGTAAGTGCCTGAAAGCAAAATGAAGGAGTATCTTGCAAGTATATTTAAAAAGCACTATTTTAGCTGAACTTTTGTCACTTGTTAACTCTGTTATCAAGTGGTGGGGAAATACTAATACACGTTCTTTTTCAGCATCTTCATAATCTACATTTATTTTACAGCAAATCCTGTTGTTTGACTAGAAAACGTTGCTACTTTTATCCAGTTTTAAACTGTTTATAAATTTGTAGTTGAAGTCACTGTCACTTTCCCTGGTGATACCACACAATTGTTGCACACAGTTTTCACAGACTGTAAATAACTGGGCTGAAATTTATCACAACTTCCAGATTGGTAAAGTGGGTAACTGAGTAGATAAAAGATTATGATTGTGGCCATTTTTATTTTGGAAAAACAAAGCCCATGGCAGGAAATGTCACCCTTTCAGTAGGCTAACATGCTTGGCTTCTTTAGGAAAGCATCAGAATTAGGAGGTGGAGCAGACATCACTCCATGTTTTAATTTATTGATGAACTCTCAGGGTGGCCTGACCAGAGACTGACTCATCATCAAATCCATTCTCTGATGACAGCCAGACAAACCAAAACAAGTCCTATAGGTTATAATTCAAGTTTTAGAGCAGACTATTAAGCTTCATGGTCAGTTAATTAAACACAGCAGGGCTACCACCATCATATTAATTAAAAGAAACTTTCTCACTGAATTCAACAAAAAGTAAATGACACAAGCAAATAAAGCAGAGGCTCTGTGAGTTGCAATGTTCTCAGGACCTGCCAACAAAGTTTGCTGCTTTTATAGCCACGAATTATGTATCTCAGGAGGATCTGGGAGAGATCAAGCCAAAAAAATGAAATAAAACCCAGCAAATGCCCAGCAACACCCAACATTTTGCTACCTTTCAGTGCCTCTGAAAAGTTTGGCTTCACCTGAGGAATGTCTTTAAGTGCAGGATTAAGGCTCACAGCCATGCATGATGTGCAACAATCACCAAGAGCTGTTCACAATTCATACCAAACCTTTAGCTCAGCTTTTTGGTGCTAGAAAGGCTGGGAGTGTTACCCATCCCAAAAAGGTGCCAGGCAGGTGGTCCAGCTGCAGAATTTGGGTTGGATGCTTCATTTCCAGGTGTCTGCTCGTGGGTTATTATAACATCACAATTAAATGTACAAAAAAGCAAACCAAATCTCAAGCTGTGTCTGCACCTCAGGTGTGTAAAATGCCCCTGCATGCTGTGCATGTGATCTGAAATGTAAGAGCTCATGCTCGACCCTCCAGCCCGTGGTGATGCTCTGCTGTTCATAACCCAGCCAAAACCAAGCTGAATTCCCCTCCTGCAGCCTGCGTTCAGCAGTTCATGAAATGCTGATGGCAAAGATGTCTTTATCAGTTGTGTGATGCTTCAGATTGCAAGTGTGAGTTGGATCATCAGCAGCAGAGAGTTTCTACAAGCACCATTTCCTTTTTTCTAAAAGATGTGGCAGATTGCTGATGGGTTTCAAGTTCACTTTTTGACACACATGCACAAAGAAGGTGCTTCTAGAGAACAAATAAGAATTAAAGGTGTTAGAGAGAGATAAGAAGGGTTGGTGCTTACCGAAAAAAACCTCAGCTGAGCCTGCAGGATTCTCCAGGTTCATTCTGATAAAATATATGAAAGATTTCCTTTTCAAGAATTTCTGCCTTAAATGCAAGAAGGGACTCTGTAGACTAAATATTAAATCCCTGGCTAATTCTTTAATCCAAGTGCATTAATTATAAATGTGAGGCAGAATGAGAGACTAAGCATGCTGAATCTGTTCTTTGCTGAAGGCAAGGAACAATCTGAAATGTTGCTCTACAGAGGCAGAGATTATTTTTGTTTAATACAGAAGAATAATCAACTTGTGCCAATTTCTTGGTTGCTTGGATGAGGGGGCTTCTTTCAGAATTTGATTTTCCAGCTGCTTTTGCTCCTTTTGGAGTGAAATTAGAAGTGAATCAGACACATCTGGAGTTTTCTGTCCCTACATTTGGGGTTCTTTCTGTCACTTTGGGGTCTTGGAGCAGGCAGCCCTGTCTGGATCCTTGTACCAATGCCTGTGGATCTCCAGTGTTGTTCTCAGCTGCTCAGGAGGTGCCAGGCTGTGCCGTGCCCCATCCCTCTGCAGCTGCAAACTCAGAAAACTGGGAATCTTCATCCAGCTGTGGACATGCAGCTTTTCCATGGCTCATCCAAACCAGGCCATGCTGCTCTGCCAGGCTGCCAAAAACCTTTGTCAGAAACAAGAACTGGGAGAAATGCCATCCCTGCCAGTGCCACTGAGAGGAATTTTGAGGTCCAGGCATTTCCAAAAAAAGCTCTGTCCTTGGAGAAACATTCCAGAACCACGCCCAGGACTGACATCTGATGCAGAACAGGGGTAACAACCCAGCAATTCTGCTTTGTGTGAGTGCACCAGGCTGCCACCACCAACATTCTGGGAGGAAAATCCAGCATGGAATTGTCCTTTGGCTCTGCTCCCCAAAGCCAGAGCAGCTGCAGAACAGCTCAGCAGGCACAGAGAGTGGTAAATGCTCCTTAAAGCCCATCTTTTAAAGGACCTTGCTATGGGAATTCAGCACTTTCACAGTGTTACAATGTCCCTCTGCTTCTCTGGAGTGCCCATTATTAATGACATATAACCATTAATTGTGTAAAGTAAGAGTTTTCTTCATAAGAGGGGAAAGGATGGTGTTCAAAACATCTTCACTTTGGCCAGGTGACATTCCCACCCCATTTTTTCCTTTAATTTCAAGGCAGTAATGCTGAATACTCTCACAGGATTTTATTAACATCACTGGAATGATGATGAATGTGTCAGAGCACTCCAGTGGTGTGATCACTCCACTCGTGATGTTGTTACAAATTTTATGGCACCTGATCCTTTTATATTGACATGGTGCATCTTGATGTCCTGGGTTTTTTTTCCTCAGACATAAACACCAAAAATGCTGGAGAGGATTGGGAACTTTTGTATTTTGTATTTTACATCTTGTACTTTTTATTTTGTATTTTGTCTTTTGTACTTTGTACTTTCTATTTTGCATTTTGTAATTTGTATTTTGTTTTCAAAGTTCTCCATAGTGAATCAGCATCTCTAAAACAAAATATTTGGTGGATGTCCTGTCTGGGTTTCAGCAGAACTTCCTTCTTCCATACTAAACTCAGAGTTTTCCTCTGCTATTCTAGGTTGTAATACTTAAATCATAATTTTGCAGCTGAAAGTTTCTCTCCACCTTTTATGAATTTTCACTCCATGACCACCCACTGGGCAGCTGCTGTGGCATTGTTGCTGAAAACTCCTCGTGAACAAAAGTTCAGGAATGCAGTTATTCGTGAAGACTGAACACTGAGGATCCTTATTTCAATGGGAAAAAAAGAATTTTGTTGTGATAAAAAATGATTGCGAAAGGTAGCAACTGATGATCAAAGAACACACACAGAGACATTGGGAACTGGGCCTTGGAAAGTGAATTATTTAAGCAGTAAAAATCAGTGCATTATCAAAAATTACATTTTCAGAGCTGGTGAGAACTTCAAAATACATTCAGCAGGTGTGCAGTCACTGGTGTGGGTTTGAAAGGAAAGGCAGAAAGGACAAAGTAGGGTCCCCTTTTCTTCATCATATCTGGAACAACAAAGCACATTTGTTCTTTAATGAATTGGAGTTGTTTCATCGAGGCTGGAGCTGCTCCTGGAGTTCAATTCCTGCAAGCACATTGCTCTGAGCCTGAGCAGCTGTGGTGATTTCCAGCAGTTTGTACCAGCTCTGATCTGATTCTTGCCATAAAATTGAAGGTACTATTTTTAAAGTTCATGTGTGAGGCCTTGGAGAGGTGCAAGGGGATCAGGAAGTTTTTTGGCTTCATGGCAAAGCCTCCACCTGATTTAGGAAGAGGGGCTTGATGCCACCCCATGAAAGCCAAGTGAATTTATTGGGTTTCCACCTGAGCAGACTGCACAGTCCTGTCCAGGCTGGGAAAGATCCTTCTCTCCCTCAACACCCACATCCCAGAGGAAACTGGAAGATGGAAATACATTTCAGCAGAAACAGATGTTTGGTGCTTGATACCTGCCAAATGTGAGCATGGTTTTCTCCCTTTTACCCCCTCATCATCCCCAGTTATTGCATTTGCATTGTAGCAAGTAATTAGATAACTCATTGAAGTGATACTCATTTCTAATTGCAGGTTGTGTACTGGGTTTCTCTTAAAAAAATAAAATAAAAGGTTGTTCTTTTCAGCCTTCTCTTCCTCGGGCAAAAAGAGCTAATTAATAAACTCCAACCTCTTAGCATTGTGGCTGTGTGCTGTTAATGATGAGAAATAAGAAAAGACCCCAGCACCTCCAGGGGAGAGAGAGTGGGCAGAAGGAAAGTTCCAGAAATGAAAGGGATGTTGGACAGCCATGGTTTAAAGAGGGAAAACTGGGTGGTTTAAAGAGGGGTTTAAAAAGGGAAAACTGGGTGGTTTAAAGAGGGTTTAAAAAGGGAAAACTGGGTGGTTTAAAGAGGGTTTAAAAAGGGAAAACCGGGTGGTTCTGGGTGCTGCAGCTGAAAGGAGCAGCAGGGCTCTGCTGCCTCTGAGCACAATAAACCAGGAGGGAAATGCAAACCTGGAACACGTTAGGAACTGAGGGAAGGGTCTTTGTTTGCTCATTCAGCTGATGGTTTAAGCTTTGACTTGGAATGCAGAGTCCAAAACAAGCCTACAGCAGAGGCTGCCCTCGTTTTTCTTAATTGTTTTCTTTCTTATTCATCTTTATTTTCTTTATTATTCTTTTCTGCTTTAATGATAAGGAGTTGATTTGGGCTGGGGGAATGGATCTGCCTGCGCAAGTCTCCCTTCTAAAAATGTAAAGGTGAAGGTGGTGTTGAGCAAAACAGAAGGGAAGGGAGGGATGGATTCCATGGGGGGCTGGGGGCTCCCCTGTCCCCCTCCTCAGGGGGTTGGGAACAAGGAGGGAATGTCCTCAAAAAGCTTTCCCTGGGTTCCCAGTGCTGCTGAGAGCCTCTGCTGATTCTCACCTGCCTTTCCAGATGGAAACAAAAACCCCACATGGCCAAGGAATAACTGACTGCTCATCCCAGTGCTGGACACCCTGGGTTTGGGCAGCCTGGTCCAGGTGAAAATGAGGGTTTTGGGAGATTAACTTGGTTGTATTCCCACTTGATTCAGTAATGATCACTTTAACTCAATGGTCTCAGAGTTCTTTTCCAATCTCAAGGATTCTGTGATTCTCTCAGTGCCACTTTTTGTTGCCGTTGCTGTGCAAAGGTGCTTGAGTGCAACTTGAATCCAAAAACGTGGAGGCTTTTGGACTTTAAAGGACTTTGAGCCTTTAAGGTGAACAGCGAGGATCTTCCAGCTCTTATGGAGGAAAAATATGGTATCATCTGGTTTTGTGAGCATAGAAAGTAAATGTGTGTTCAAAGGCTGTGAAATCAGCCTCAAGTATTGCACAAAACCCCCACTACAGCAGTTTCTGGGGAAGCACAGTCAGGAGACATTATTATGTTTGTGTTCATGATTTTTAGGGCTGTGTGCCAGGTTCATCGACCTCCTGGTGCACAGGTAGCACAGCCGAGCACCCAAACTCGCCTTTTCACACCACAAACTGCATTTATCAGGTTGAAAAATAACTCTGCTCCTCTTCCCACAAGACCTCCCAAGTTTCCAATGCTGAGTTTCATTAGATAGTGAGATAAATTTAAATGAGAAGCGGCGGGACTGGCTTAAAAGCAGGAGCTACTGCCCTGTGTCAGTATAAATTCACTTCTCCAGGTGGGGTAAAGCTCTCTCCTTGATGCCTTTCTCTCCTAGACATCCCCTGATCTCTCAGCATCACTTTGCTCCTGGTGACTCATTTGGGAGGTATTTTTGTTCCCTGGCATTTGCATTTTCTGTCACCGCTTCCTTTATGTGTTCTGATCTTTTCTGCTCAGCAAACACGTCCAATCCTATTCACTCTGCAGCGAGGAGACACGCAGTTTACAAAATATCTGTACACTAGCTGCCATAAAAAGGGGGTTTGCAAGCCAGGGATTCAGCCCTGTTTAAACCCAAAATAAGTCAGGCACCTGAAAGAACTCAGCCCCACCACATGACTGAATGGAGAGAGAATTTGGTGAAGTCGAGACTCAGCCTTGCTCTGCAGTTTCTGTGAATGTTTACCATAGAATCATTAAAGAAAAACTCCTCCAAGGTCATTGGATCCGATCTTTGAACTTTTATATCGCTGGGAAATTGGCATCGTGGAGTAAAGCTGGATTTCAGGAAATCCTAGATCCAAACCAGTGCTTGAAATCAGACTTCAATCCCAACAATATAAACATGGATTCAATCAATTAATAAAAACAGAGCAATTTTGATGTAGGCACTGTCTTCTCTTCAAACAGAATTTGGCAGTGAAAAGATTTTATTTGCCTCTTATATGAACCATCTGAAGCTCTTGGATATTCAGGGTTTCCTTTTATGTCCTTAAAGATGATTTATCACAAGGTTTGCTTCCTTTATTTCCCCCCCTGTCTTTATCCTACTTTCTCCTCTGTCCTTGGATATTTTATTTCCAGACCTTGATGGATCCTGGGAATATAGAGGAAAGAGTACAGAAATGCAAATAATTGGAGAAATGTCAGGGTTGGTAAAATATATTCAAGAGAAGTCAGATATTTTGTGTGTCTCTGGAAATATTATTTGCATTTTGTTCTTTGCAAGAAAGGCAAATTTTTGTGTGTGTGAGACTCTTATATAGACCCAGCATATGAGAATCAACTTCTCAATTTCGTAGCTATTTTTCCAACTAATTTAATCTCTGTTCTTCAGTTAATCCACTGAGATTTCTTTCTAAACAATATTGATGTCGGGAAAAGTATTGGTTTCATTACTTGCTGTAATGGAATTACACACTGCCTTTTGTACATTTAAAGTCAAGCTGTAAATTAGGCAGAAATATCACTTGACATCTGCAGAGGTGACTCAATTCTGCTAAAGCTTTTGGATCTTTAAAATGCATTTCTGCATCCATTGGCCCTTACACTTACAGTAATTTGGGGGAGAAAATGTTATCATAAATCTCCAGTACAGGGTTGTACTTCTGCAAAATGATTCTCATTCTTTTCAAGAAGTAATTCCATACTCTGGCTACAGGGTTCATCTTCATTCAGTTCTCTCTAAATGACTTTTCTGTCTGCACTGCAGATCCCAGAGTCTCCATCAGCTTCAGGACTGAGTGGAGATTGCCCAGCCCTTTATTCTTTCAAACCTTCCTCAGAGAAGTTCCTTTTGATCTTCTCTTTACAGATTCAGCCATTTCTATGATCCATAAATATTTCTATACAGTCCTTCAAGATTTTAGCAAGCTTTGGATGGAGCCTCCTGTTTCTGGGAAGAGATGAGCATTGCCAAGCACTGCTGAGGTAAGAAAAACTCTCTCCTTGGCCTATGAGAAGGTGAAAATCCTCCCTTTGCCAGAAGGGATCCCTTAAAATTCAGCAAAATATTAATTTTTGTAGTAATATTAATTAAATGTAGGAAAAAAAATATTAATTAAATGTAGGAAACATTTACAAGAGCATGTAGTGACAGGACAAGGGGGAATGAGTTCAAATTGATAGAGAGCAGAATTAAATTAGCTATTAGGAAAAAAATCTTTGCTGGGAGGGTGGTGAGGCACTGGAATGGGTTTTCCAGAGAAGCTGTGGCTGCCCCTGGATCCCTGGAAGTGTCCAAGGCCAGGGGGTGGGATGAGATGATCTTTGAGGTCCCTTCCAACCCAAACCATTCCATAATTTATAACCCATCACACAGAGCTGTTAATTTCCCTTGGCATTAGAATATGACGTTAGAATATGACTGAATATGACATTAGATCATATAAATTATAGAATATATATATATAAATATTATTAGCATAAACTTATTCTATTCAGTAGTCATTGCATCTTCTTAATGTACATCAAGAGTTCATTTATCAATATTTCATGTAGAATTGATTTTAGAACTCATAACAGAAACAGGAAATTCAGATTATGATCTTCAACATGTTTAATCCACACACCCAGAGAACAATTCTTTTTTCAGCTGTGTACCTTGCTCACTTATTTGTTGATGAGAGGGAATTTTTTGAGGAGAGCATTTTTAACACATAACCAAAGATGTCTCTTTTTCTCCCTTTTAAGATGTTTAGCAGGGTTTGGCTGTGATTAAAATATTCCATTGGAAATGGGTTGTTAGGTACAAGAAGAGACACTTTCAATGCATATTTAAAGCATGCAATGAAACAAAACAAAACAACAAAAAAAAAGACCAATATCCCATGTAGCTAATTACAATTTAGTGATTTTCTTTATGTTTTTGCATTGTTGTTTTCCGTTAATGAGGGATATACTGAACTGCCTTTGAAATAGAAAGATAAGAACTTATATTCATTATGCATTTCTACAAATCCCAACCTTGACAGCAAAGGCATTGCATTTCTTGTGAAATAACACCACTTTGGTTTTTTAGAAAATAACAATTATGTTATCTTCAGAACTGAATCCATTAATCCTTTTCCTTTTATCTCCTCTATTTAATTCTGCTGGTTTATTTCTAAATATTTTTGAGAGGTTAATCTGTTGCAAATGTTTAGGTGACAGACTTGGGTGGAAAATCCTCCCTGCTGCATGGGAAAAGATTAAAAAAAAAAGAATAAGAAAAGAAGTTCTAAGAAGCTCTCCAGCTGTTGAGAGCAGCAGGGCCATGACAAATAGAGCAAACAGGATTTCTTATTTCAGCAAAGGATTGAAAGATTATTGTGCAGCCAATGAGGGAGCCCCTTTTACACTCTTAAGGGGCAAAAAATAAGTAGTTTATACACCTCTGCCTTTGAAAGAAGACAAAAAAAGTCCCCTTAGAGGGAACCATAGCTGTAGGTTTTTGATTTTTCTCAGCTTTTGTGATTAGACACAGAGCTCAGAGAGGAATCCAAGCAACAAAATCTGCAAAAATTAGGGGGTTGTCTTTGAAACAGGAACAAGGGAGAATTTTCTCCCAGCATTTTGGGACATCATCAAGAACTCAACATTTTCAGCCATGCCCAGAGCACTGGAAGGTGAATCCTCATTTATAAGGGAGTTATTGTGCTGTTCCTCCAATTTTTTATTTGGAACATCTTTGGTAATTTTATGTTCTCCAGGAGCAGGTAAAAGTCTGACTGTGACTTATTATTGGTTTGTACTTCCCCAGCTGAGCAAGGCCATGGGGAGCTCGGGGAGGATTGCAAGGAAAAGCTGGCAGTGGATAAATGAGGAAGTTTTGCAATATTCCCCATGCTCCCCTGCTCAGGGCACTGAAGAGTTTCACAAGGAGCCTTGCCCAGCTTCTTTCACCCAGAAATTGATCCCTAATGGAGAGATCACAATGGAAAACCTCAGTGAAAGAGAAAATATTGAGAGAAATCATCTAGATCTTGGCAGGGGAATGTGACTCAGGGGTGGGATTGAAAGATTTTTTGCAGATTGGGAGAGAGAAAAAAAAAACAAAAAACAGGAATAGAAATTTGTCTTTTGGTAACTGTGCCGTTGCAAGATTATTTAAATATAATGTAAGAATGTTAATTAATAATATAAATAAGCATTGATTAATATTTGAAAACCTGTACTTGACATGCAATTAACACAAATTGCACAGGCAATTATATGGGGAGTCAAATTATTTAGCAATTTTAAAGCTATTTATCTTCTATGCTAGACTTCTCTCTGAATAATTAAGCCGAATTATGGTAGACTGTTTCATTTATATTAACTTAGTATTTGCTTGCTAATATAGTAACAATTACAGTCAAGGTACCTCCAGCCCAAGTGAGTCAGGGCTAATGCTAAAATGGGAATTCCATAGCTCCGGATTTTGGGGAGCTCAGCACATCCTGAGTGCAGCTCAGACGGAATCACATCAGCACTGAGTTCTGGGATGAGAATTTATTTACCCCCTGAGTTCTGGACTCTTTGCTTTTATCATGGCACATATATTTTTACTGCTTTTTCTGTCTGTTCTCTTATTTTTTCTCACTCTGGCTCTGATCCTTGCTCGGGATTTCAATCCTGGTTTGCACATCACCTCCTGCACGTGCTGAGCTGAAGCCAAGAGGCTGCTCCTGCATCTCAGGGGCCACAAAGCAGTCCCAGCTTGTGAAACCAAGTGTGGGCAGACACCTCTGCAGCCCCTGCCTGCAGCACCAGGAAATGCACAGCCTTCCCCTCTGCCTGCATGGAGCCTGGACAGCGTGTGTGTGATGGGACATCAGGGCTGGAACTGAGAGCTGCTGGGTCTGGGGACACTGGAACCAGGATCTGCTGGAACC
>VWZS01006869.1:105636-148051 GCA_013397075.1 Rhabdornis inornatus
TGCTGGAACCAGGATCTGCTGGGTCTGGGGACGCTGGAACCAGGATCTGCTGTGTCTGGGGACACTTTAACAGCTCAGGACAGCACCACAGACTCTGGCTCACAGAGCCCTGACCCTGCCTCGGTGTTGTACATTGAGCAGACACTTCAACGTTGCAGACTCCAGGCCCATAACCCTTGGAAAATGTTTTTTGTCCCCAGCTCACCATGCTTGGACAAGAGCTGCAGTGCCAGAGACAGCTCTGCTGTCCCTGGGACTTAGGGAACCTCGTGGTTTCAGTTCAGGATGGCTTTTCTGTGTGGTTCCTCCATCTGTGCTCAAGAATGAAGTTCAGCAAGTGCTGAAGTACTTTCTAGATAAGAAAATTTGCTTCAGGAATATTGCTCTTTAATATTATTAGTAATATTTGATATTAATCATAATGCTAGCAAAAGGAAAAGCAGCTAAAGCAGAGCTGCTGGATTATAGATCTTTTTCTTTGCACTCTGAAACTCTTTTGTTACTCAGTGATTAGCACTGAACTTCTTACACATGTAAGGCTCCAGGCAAACATAATTAAAGGAATTATCTCATATCACAAAAGGTTTAAGTTCCCACTGAAATTTCGAGGCAATTTAGCTGTATGCTTTTTTCAAAACATTTCTAACACGAATCACTGAAGGAACATCAATGCCTGTCTCCTTTTAGGAGCGGGGGAGAAAAATTTCTGTTAGAGGTAGAGAAAAGATGCTTGGCATTTGTTTCAGTAATCAGGCTTCAGGCTGCTTTTGGGATCTCAAGCTCTGTTCTGTGGGTTTGGGAAAGCTTTGGTTATTCAAAAAGGTTTTACAAAAGATGATCAGGAAAAGTACGTATGGATTCTGCACAGCACTCTGTGTCTGAGATGTTTCTAGAGGGGACCATGGAAAGAGTCTGGGGTTTAACAGTCTCCAGTGTGGCTGAAGATCACCAGAATTAGATTTTCCAGCCTGGTTTTCCCATGACTCCAGAATTCTATGTATGTTTGTTTTCAGTGAAAGCTACTTCTGTCACTTTTGTCTGGAGGGTTTTCTTTCATGGGTGCCATTAGCAGAGCTTCCTCCAAGTTTTAAATCACCCCTAACACTTATCAGCTTCCTCATTAGGAATGTGCAATGGTTTTTGCTGTAGAGGAAAACTTGGTCATATTTTTATTCTGATAAAATTGTAGTGTTTATTTCAGTTTCTCTGAGGGCTGTTCTGCAAAATTCCCATGATCAGACACTGACCTCTAAGACATTTATTCCTCAAACCTTTTCACTGTAAACTGTCCTTCAGGCCGCATCCTTGTTCCTCTCCCTCCCGAAAGCAATGTAGTAGTCATTACAAAATTTGGGAATATTGTGCTAAACCAGTTGTTGAGGGAATATTGTACCAAACCAGTCTTCCTGCTGGTCCCACTGCCTTTATCCTCCTCCCCTTGAATTACACCATGGAATCAGTGAGAGTGTGAGGGAGCCTGCACACCCACCATCAGCTTCACCATTTTTAAGTAGCACTTAAGTCCCATAAAACATTTCTGTTTTGCAGCTTTTCCTGCATTTCTCCAGGCTCACTTCCACAGTGGGAAGGGTGGCTCCCAGAGCAGCCAGGGAACAGCACCAGGGACAAAATCCAAACTTGGCTTTTCCAGCCCAGTGGTTTGGCTTGACAAGGGCAGTCTGAAGTGATGGGCCTCACACAAAACACACCAAGGAAAGCTGCTGAGGGTTTGGATTTATTAAAAATCTTTAGTGAGGACCATTCTCTGATCATTTTTAGTTCAAGAAACATTTGAGTGAGCCCACATCCACTTTTAGGCCTCCAAAATCTTCATTTCCAGGGAGCCTGTGTTCATTTTTGGGCCGTTTTGTGAGTCATTGAATGTTATTTGTCTGTCCTTTTGTTTTGCAGCCCAAGCATTTTTGCCTATTCCTCCTGCAGTCCAGCTGCTGTATTTTCAGCACCACCAGACAAAAATGGCTAAATCAGAATTTGGACTCCAAGTCGAAACTAAAGAAGTCTCAGCTTTAATCCCCCCATCCCTGCAGTGGGAAAAGCTGCTTTTAGCCAGAGCCTCTCTGCTCACCCACAGACACTCTGCACACCTCAGTGGCAGCAGTGTCAGAGCTGATTTCTCAGAAATCTGCTCTTCCTTCACCCCGTGCTGCTCTCAGGAGCCTTCCCTGGGTGACCTTCACAGCAAAGCCAGGCCAGGCTGTAATCCTGCAGCCAAGGGCAGGCTGGTGCCATCTGGAACCCCAAGCTCTACTCGTGCACTATTTAAAGGCAAAAACACTGTAAAATATTGAAAACATCCCCGCCTGTCCTGCTGGCCACGCTCCTCTCAGATACAAACCCAAGCTCAGTAAAGCCTTGCATGAACAGCAGTGAAGCTCAGCTAAATTTAGGTCTCAGCATGTTAATGTTTCTATTTGTTGCACAGCCCTGAGGAATTCTTCAGAGAGCTTTTATGGCATTTCTGTTGCCAGGGAAACGCCTCATCATGTGTGTCCTGAATCCTGGATCCGCGCATCCTCCAGCTCCTGGGGCAGACGGAGAAATCCAGGCTGGGATGGGAAATCCACAGGGCAGGGACACAGAAAAGAAATGTCCTTCCAAGTAGGTAAACACCAAGGGAGGGAGCTGTGCCTGTGGCATCTCTCCTGGGAATCCAGATCATCCCCCAGCTTGGTGTTGGCTGTGCTGGGACAGCACCAGTGTCATGGATCTGCTGAGGAGGAACTTTGGATCTGCTGTGTAAGAGCTGAAATGAGGGATGCAGGATTCAGTTGGCCCTTAAGATGCTGTTTATTGTGTCCAGAGGATACAGCAATTCCTGGGTAAAAAGAGCCCAGCCCACAGCTGTGGGTTTGTCTGAAGCCCCTCTAGTTCTGGTTACAATTCATTATTTACTTTTCATTGCAGAGCATCTTAAAACATAACAACCAATCAATACCTTCACTATTTCCTATAGCCCATCATAACTACTAACATTTCCATATTCACGTTACTATTTCCAATCACAAAATGTCAGTGTGTTACAGTTTAAGCTAGAAGTTGTTTCTCAGTTTTCTTGCACTGGAAAATTCTGAGACCTTTTTTCTACTTGCAACATTGGCTTTCTTATTTGCCTGTAAAATCTTTTTGCTTGGTAAAAACATCTTCTGTTTGCTCTGAGTTATAAAAACCCCTCCAACTCACATACTAACATAGACTTTGCCTTCTTAGTTACCCAATAAGAGTGGCTCAGCAATTCTTTTCTTCTGTATCAAAACTTGCTTTCATTTCTATTCCTTCTTCAGATTCTACATTCAAAGATCTTTCTGCTATACATACACATCTGTGAGACCTTCCTGTCAAACTTTCATTCTCCTCCTGTGCTCACTGTCCTGGGCACAATCACCACCCTGTGTTTAATCATCCTTTGCTCGAAAGCCTTGAGAGAGTTAAAAAAACCCTAAGCTGGCCAGGAGTGAGGGGAACAAGTTATTTTTTCCCCTCCCCAGAGGCTTTGCTGTACTAGAAAGTCACCATCCTGCCAAGTGACAGTCATGGGAAGTGACAACTCTTGGGAAGATTGAAGCATCTGTCTCACTTGGTCCGTGCCCCCTCGCGCCGGGAGAGAGCTGCCCTGACATGATCAGAGCAGAAGTTTGGACTGAATCTTTCACAGTCTGTTAGCACAGGCAGGGATGGCTCTTGGAGGGTTTTTGGTTTGTTTTTTTCTTGGGGAGGATTCCACACGGTCAGCTCAGGGAGCAGGGAGAGGAAGGTGAAAGAATTAATATTTGCATTTTCAAATGCTTTTCCTCACTCCTGAGCAAATGTAGGTCAGCTGCAGGATGCCTTTCCCACAGGGCTGATAGGAAAAGGATTTTCTGGTGCTGCCTTTCCCTGGTTCACAACCTGTGCAGTTTTTTCTGAAAGGAACATCCAGCTGCTTTAAGGTGTGGATGAGAGGCTCACAACGAGCTAGATTTGGTCAAACTGGGGTATCTCATTATTTCTTGCTGTGTTTAGTTGGGTTTTCATCCTTTCTTTGCTCTCAGTTTTCTCAGATTTCAGCATTTTGGGCAATCTCAGATCATGCACACCCAAACTCCCATGGAAACCTCTGAATCAGGGAGATTTTTGCTGGCCTTTAGAATTCAACCTTTTATTCATATTTGTGAGAAATAGAAAAGGTACAAGACTCTCAGAAAGCTGTGGGAAAGCAAATCTCAGAGTGAAGAAATGCAAGAAAGTCGGGGATGCCAGGTCAGGAAATTACAGAGCCATATGCTGTGTAGAGACAAGCCTTAGAAAATATGTTAACCAAGATAGTAGAATCATGTAAGCTTAATAATGAACTTTATCCATTGTTTTAAATCATTACAAGTAAGCATTGCTAGAAGCAAGAGGCACAATAAAAATACTAATTGGCTAGAGGAAATGCTTGTCAGCTTTTAATGTTATTTTATTAGGTAAAAAATTTTAAAAAGACCGTGAAACTAAGAACAACTTTGCTGTTGTAAGCAGCTGAAGCTGTTTCCATCTCCCCTGCTTGGTTCTGCAAAATGAAGGTGATGGCTGGGATGGAATAAAGGCTTCAAGACAGCTGCTCTGGCAGACCTGTCCTGTTGTTTGTATATAATATGTAAAATATAAGAGAAAAAATATCCCAAAACCAACACATATTTTTCCTATTCATAAGTGCAAATCTTGTGAATTCTCATTAATTTTGGTGAGAGTTTTCTTTAGGGATACAGTGTCAATGCACTTCTCTCCCTGAAGGAATAGCTGCTGGACAGCAGCTGAAGTTTTGGCCTTCTGAGAACTTTTTAGAGGGCATAAAACTCATTTCCCAAGTCAAAGCCTGTGGTGGTGTTCAAAAGGAGAGCCCATGATGAGATATCCTTTATGTGAACAGAAACAATCTGTATTTCCTAAATTTGGGTTGAGGTCTCAGCTTGAAATTCTTCTTTTCACACCCACCAGTCAATTCAATACATTGGTCAGGTTTGTGTTTAAAGGCAGAGACATTTTTGCAATATAGGCACAAAGACCCATGCAAAATTATTTAGGTAATTGGGAATTTGCAAAAGAATTCATTTAAATTTTCAGCCACTGCAAAGAAAGCCTGATTGAATTGCTGATGAAACCTTTGTGCTCCATCCTTTTAAGGGAGAATACTTGAACAGGTGTCTGCTGCTGAAGGCAATGAGAATCACACTTTTTCAGAGGATAAGCATTCACTCATTTAGATGTTTTCTGTCCTTCAGTTATCTTAAAATGAAAAGTGAGCACTCCTTAAAAGTGTTAAAAGCAGAAAAATTTAACATTTATTCATTTTTGTGTCTGTTCCCATGCCTTTACAAACACAGCCTCAACACCTGAAGGAAAACTGGAAAAAAAGAGTCAGCTTGAAGTGCCAGAAAGTTTCATTACATTACTTAAGAGACAATTAATTCAACAGTTCAGGAGGGAGAAAAGTGTTATGTGAGGAGACAGAGGGAACTCCCAGCATTGCACAAAGATTAATGTCTATAATATCTACAGATTTTTCACAGTGCCCAACTAAAGCCATGAAGGATCATGCCAGGGTGATAGAACAGCCTCATTCACAAGGGGAACCAGAAAGAGCTTGGGACCTCTGAGAAATCTGCCTCAGACCCACGAGGGTCTGAAAAGCAGAGTTTTTCATCTGGGATTAGAAGGAAAAGGTTTAAGCTGTATCTGGGATTCACCAGTGCTCAGATTGCAGAGACATGAGGCAGCTCTTAAACCCCTTCCCAACCCCTTCCCAAACCCTTCCCAACCCCTTCCCAACCCCTTCCTTCCAGCCACGACCCTGCTGGAAGGTGAAACTTCAGAGCATCAGTGCAGAGAACATTGTAGGTTGTCTTTGGTAACAGCATAATAGGGGAACAGCACAGAAATAAGTGGCAATAATTATACATTTCCTTTTTTTTTGTCTTTCAAAGGTCAGAGTTAAAGTCACAGAAAGAAAGTTTCACAAGGAGACAGAGAGAAGAATCACTTCTGTGTCTTGAGAAAACATTCATTCTGTCTCTCTTCATGTGTGATTTTAAGTGTCTTTAAGCATCTATTATAAATTACACACACAATTGAGTTTGGGATTTAAAAAAATCTAATTTCCAAGAAGACCTGGCTGTGATTTGGGGCAGTGAAATGCTGGAGAACTATAAACAGCAATCCTGGCTAGCATGTGAAGGCATTTTCCTTCACCTGTTCTTTCAGTACAGGTAATACAAAGATGAAATCATTTATTCCCAGGACTACAGGAAGTGCAGGCTGTAGATTCCAGAGGAAAAGTGGTTTTATTTCAGCATGAAAGGGGTGACAGGAGCAGTGGCACGAAGGATTCTGTGACACCGACAAAAAGCAGCATTTTACATCTGCGTGTCTTTACAAGGAAAAAAATCCCTGCAAGATAAACCCCAAAATTCTGCTGGTTTCTCTGAAAAATTGAATCCACAAACTCCATCAAGAGCCACTCTGTGCATGGTCTGTGGTGGGAGGACAAGGATTCTGATCCAGCTGTGGCACTTCAGGTGTCCCCTCTGCACTTCCCCTGCAGTTTTGTCCCTCTCACCACTCATTTTTGTAAGGAATTTGGAGTTTCCACCGTTGATGTCTGCCTTGTAAACAGAGCGTGAACATCCCTGCAGGGTGTTGCACCGTGCTACAAACAGGAGACAGTTTGATCTAGAAAAGCTCCCTGCATCATGCTAGGTAAAAATTAATGGTGATTAATTAAACAACAACAAAAGAAGAGATTGAATATTTCCGTGGCTGTTCTATACAATGATAGAAATACATAAATACCTAACCTGACACCGTGCTGATCTTCTTTGTGTGCTATTACTGTGACATGTAGCAATTTAACATTTAGCACAGCTTTTAATTTAAAAAATCCTGTTAAATAAACTTCTAAAGAAAATGTGATTATATGATATGCGTTTTCAAAATTTTCTGACACCAGAGATATCAAAAAGACATTTCAACATCCAGTTTCAATTGTGAGTTGCTGTTAAAACCTATGATTTCAACAACAACAAAAAATCCTATGAAGAAAGGGGTTTGGGGTTATTTCAAACATAGATTTTGAGAAGGGATTTTTTTCAAGCTTCTGAAGTAATATTACCATTAGAATTTTTAATACCAGTAATATTTCTAAATTCTGCTACTCTTCAGGACGACATTTTCTACAGAAGCCACAAATGTGTGGTCTTAATGACAACACCAGTAAATTAAAGACTAGAGAAAATCACATTGACAGAGTCAGGAGAGGTCCAAGTTTTTATTTGCATTCAGGATTTTCATTCAGACTTTCCTAAAATATTTGCAGACCTTACATCTGTACATTGCCTAGCCCCACATTTCTAACAAACCAAACAATATGAGGCATTTGAACTTGGGATTTTGGTTCTGTCCTCTTAAACATTAAAAGATTTCAATTATGCCTTTGCTTGTTCTTTGTGCTGGGCCTGGCCACTATTCAAACATTGGGATGTGTGCAGGAAGATAAAACTTTGGTCCCTGGAAACACACAGCATGGGCTTGACAGTTTCTTATGCTGTCACTGGGAGGATTTCAGGAGGAGAGATTTCACTCATCTTCTAGACAAGCTCTTCTAATATAATTACAGTGATAAAAATTATCAGGTGCCATAAAACATCATTAATCTTATTGATTAGACTTTTTTTTTTTTTGCATGTTGCAAACACTAATCTCAATGAAATGTATTTGTTCATTGATTTTTTTTGGCATGGATTGATTCAAGGTCAGAGACATCTGGCAGCAAATGAGATTTTAGCTGCCACCAGGAGCAGCTGAAAGGAGCTGAAATCAAACAGCTCTTGGGGTCTAAGCATGAAGGAGCTGTGGGTGATCTCTGTGAAATTAAGCAGAGGGAGCAGGAGAATGAAGCTCCCCTTGGAGGGATGGTTGAAGCCTCAAGCTCCAGACTTCTCTTGTCTTTCGTGGGGTTCTCTTTGTCTTGATATGGAGTGTGCCATTCCACCAAATTGTGTCTGCCACCACCCATGGCATTTTCCTCCCATTCATTCCCAATTTCATGTATTTGTGGTGGCCTTTGATGAAGAGGAATGTCTGCAGTGGTCTCCACGTGGTGTTCAGGGGACAAATTGTGTTGATGCAAACTCACAACTTTGGTCATAATAATACTTCATAAGTGGATCTAATAACCTCAAAAATCATCTTTGCTCCTTTGTCTCTTGATTAAGTTTTCCATTGAGATGTTCTGAAATTGGGCCAATTTAGACTTCTACTGCAAAGATAATTCTCACTTTCCAGTGTAAAGAGGGTTTCAGGTTTTTTCCACTTCCAGTGCTTGACCTACCTAAAATATAACATGACTTTCCAGCTTAATGTTTTTTTGAGATGCTACACAGTCAGCTGTAGTCTGTAGTTTCATAGTCACTAAATCTAATTTCGATATCCATTTTCTGTTTTTCCACTGAGCCTTACTGTCCTCTCCTACTGAGGGAGGATGTGGAGTGGAACAGAAAAATCTGTTTTACCTCATTCTCCAGCTCTGTTCTGATGGCAGCTGAGGTCCAGCACGAGCACTGAAAATCAGAACATTCCTTGGACACTCAGTGACTGGCAGGTAATTCAGGTAGAAAACAGCATTTTTGTCAGACTTGTCCACAGAATCCTTTTCAGTTCATGCTCTGTTGAACCTCTCAGGGGGATCCTGCTGGTTTCTGTCACACACCCAGGGACCAGCTCTGACAACATCACCCACCAAGAGGTGACACCAGTTGAAAGCACATCCAAGTGGGAAGAAAAATGCTCTTCAACATATTTTTTTAGCATTTATTCCTTTCAAACTGAGGATTTTGAAGCTCTGAGATGTCTCAGTGAAGATTTTTTTTTTCATTTTCTTAGAAGACTGAGAGTGCTGTGTGATTTGTGTTCGTGTGAGGACAAAGGAGAAGAGGAGTTTGGCCTTGGGTGCCTGTGACTCGTTTTTATTTCTTTCCCTCAGCTTAAGTTAGTGAGAAATTCCACTGCAAGCTGAGCTGGGCTTTGGAGAGTCGTTTATCAGAGATGTCACACCTCGGCTCTGTATGGCCAATTTTACATGGGTTAAAATAAAATGCTGCTTTTAACCAAGTCCTGGGTGTGTTCAGAGTGGAATGTGCTGAGGGAAGCACAGAACAGCAACTGCAGGAGACACCAGGGGTGTAAAATTCTTCTTCTGAGGTGCTTGGTGGGATTTGTGGTTTCTCACACATTAAATATGGGTCAAAGCTCTGTGTAGAATGCCAAACTCTGCTTGAGAGCAGCCTTGCTGTTTCCACTCCTGAGTGCTTGGGTGTTTCTGTCAGTTCAGAACAGCACATTCCAAGGCTTCAGTTCATTCTGCTTCAGAATAAACCTGTCCTTGCCCTTTATCTGCCATTTGAGTCTAGTTTATCTGCAGGTTGTGCTGTGACAGGGTGATGGTGATAGCATAGGGTTAAAATGTTTCTAAAATCATGGGAATTGCATACAATAGATTCAGGGAATGGAAAGAAAGGTTGGGTCTGGTAGCCCTGGGAAAGGGAACTGGGCCCTGGGAAGGAATATTGAGCTTTGTCTTTTCTAGATTGTGTGAAGCTACACCTGCATGATCATCATATGATAAATGATATGATTGTTAAATGTAATGATTGTTTGGTTATTGAATGCAATTATTGTTTAATCATAATAAGAATAATGAGAAACGATGTAATCGTAACAAGAATCATGAGAAAGGATATTTGGGGGGCCTAATCAATGTATACAATACAATAGAACAATGTATATCATAGAATAATGTATACAATAGAACAATATGTTCTAATAGAACAATATATTAATCATTAATATATAGTTATATAATGAAAAGGGTATAAAAACATGTCCATCTGGGATCCATGTCAGAGTCAGGTTTGGGTCTGCACCCCTGATTCCCAGAGCTCTTCAATAAAAGCACCTGCATATAATCATTGTGTGATGATGTGTTTCAACACTAACCATGGTTGCTGTTTATTGAGCATTGAGAATTCCTGGAGTTCTGTGGAAGCAGAAGAGTGCAGAGCACACAGAGGTGCCCACAGATCTGCTCTAAAATGGAGATAAAAAGAAGAAAATACATTAAATCAAGAGCTGCCACTCTGGAGCAAAGCACTTGCTTTAAGCAGGTCACCAACCCCACAGGGGTCAAGTGCTCTGCTGGATCAGAGCTTCAGAAAGTTTCACAGCTGAATTTGTCCTGTGGAGGCACTTGAGCAGAGAGAGGAAGAGCTTTTAAGCAGAGGCTGCTTGGAGAGGGAAAATAAGGATGCAAAGGAAACAAGCTGGAGTCAGGCTGGTGCAGCAGCATCAGAGCAAGGAATTTAACTCTGGTGTGGAAACAGTGAAAGAGAGGAGGATAAAACATCCCCAAGGTGACAGGGAATGGGGAAGCAGCATTTTGAACAAACTGGGCTGACAACAGAAAGGGTGAATGGGAGGGGCAGCAGCAAAAAGAAAAAATCTTTAATTTTACAGGAACAACATTGGCACATCCACTGGGGTTCTGGCAAAAAGAAAAATCGTGACATCTTTAATGAGTTTTAACCCCACTCTAACACAGACAAAATCAGCACTGAAGCCATACAAATATTAATTGTATCACCATATAAATAAATTATACTTTTCTGTATTATAAAAAAAAAGATCGTATGGGAGTGGAATTGCTTGCATGAAGCTACTCAGTAAAAAGAATAAAATAACAGACTGTATATATGGAATTCAAATAAATAGTGCTGCCTTGTACATCTGCTTCTTTTAGAGCATCAACATGAGCTGAGAAGTTTATGCTGCAAAATTCTCCTAACTGGCATTTGATAGTTAAGTGACTGCCCAGCTCCCAGCCCCACATTTAGACCCTTTATTGGGAAAATTTCATCATTCTTGCCCAGGCTGCAGTTTAAATGGGCATAGTACAAAATAATGAGCAAAACAACAGTGCACAGGGGGCAGGAAAAGCTGCCAACAGTGTGCAGGAACTTTAATGCTAGGAAAGAAAAAAACCATCACACAAGGAACAAAATACATGGATTTATACCTGCTCAACGTGGCTGTGAGTGGCTCAAAGCCTGCCTGCTATTATTATTATTATTATTATTATTATTGTTGTTGTTGTTGTTGTTGTTGTTGTTGTTGTTGTTGTGTTGTTGTTGTTGTTGTTGTTGTTGTTGTCGTTGTTGTCGTTGTTGTTGTTTTCTTGTTGTTAATAATAATATTGTTATCATTATTATTGTTATTGTTGTTATTATTATTCTTTTATTGTGCCACTTGTTACTGCTGTAATTTCCTCGAAGATAGGGGCACAAATGGGTCTTTTGGGGTGAGGGTTGACTTGTTAGGGCTTTGGTTTTTTTTCAAAGTGGGAGCAAAATGAGTAATCCAAGTACAGATGTCCTAAATTTACTATTTAAGATATAATAGAAGCTGTGTTGCTGCTAAAAAGCCACCCAGAGATGGCTCTAAAGCACCAGTTTGGAACATCTTGTGAAGACTCCCTGACTAACTCAGAGGCACTGATTCAGACTGGGAAGATTAAAGCAAATTTAGAAATCAGAGCCAAAGGGTCTATGAAAAAGCTTTTTTCTTTTTTCTTTTTTTTTTTTTTTTCACAGTGGAGCCACCAGCAGTGAAAGCAGCCAGGATTGAGTGTTGACAAGAAGGTGTCGTTCCCAAAACACCTTGGCTATGAAAACCTAGCTGAGCCTTCTGGGAGAAGAGAATGCCTCGATTTTTATCCTCAGAATGTTGTTTGCTCGGTGAATGGAGGTTCAGCCATCAGCAGGAGGAAAAGCCAAGCTGAAAAATCCCCTCCTCCTTGGAAACAACATCAAATGTCCCCACTTGCTTCTTTTACACCTGATTTTCACCCTGCAGTGGCAGTCATGGGTGCTTCAGTGGGAGGTGAATTCAGTTCTCCATTTCAATGCTTTCTAACACCATCCTGCTATTCAGTTACAAGTTTAGAAGATCAGTTTGGTCTGTTTGAAATGGATCCCTCCACTTTGTTGAGTTCCAAAGTCTCTCAGACTTACACCCTGCTATTTCAACATCCACCAAGCTTTTGTTCCCCTTGGCTGCTGAATCTCCCACCTCCCTGGGCAGCAGCTCCTTTTCATCAGTGGCCAAAAAATAATCTTTTCCACTGATGGTATTTCTCTCACCAGTTTTGCCAGACTTAGAGTCTCACCTCATTTCAGAAAAAAAAAATCAGGTAGTACTAATTCACAGAATGTTTCTAAGATCTTTTCCTTTCACAGCACAAAAATTACAGCAGGAAACAGAGGGAACAGTGGTGGAACAACACAAAAAGGGGCCCAGCAGCAAAGCTGGCAGGTCCAGCTCCCAGAGGAACTCATTTGGGCATCTCTGTGACTAAATTACACCTGAAAAATTCACCCCAACAGCCCTGTGCTTCTGCATGCACTGCACTGCATTGTTAATTAGTTTAGCATCAGTTTTTCTTCTGAGGGAGGGATGGTGGGTGGGAAACTGTGGGCAGAGCAATGTGCAGAAGGGAGAAGCCAATCTTAAGATTTGAAAGAATAGAAAGAGAGAAGGAAGAAATAAAAAATGAGCCAGTAAAGAAAAAAAAAAAAAAGAAAAAAAAAGTGGTATTATAAAACTGCAACAAGGAAAATAATTATTGTTTATGGCAAGGAGTTTCCCTTTTTCTTTGGGATCTGTAAAAACTTTCTCTATGGTAATTTTCTCCTTTTTCTTTATGTGAAATGTGGATAAAATACAACTATCACTGGAAAAAAAATGGTGTTAATGTCAATATTGATTACTGGGGAGCTCATGTTTACTCATCCCTTCAGGGGAGGTATCACATAAACTTGCTCTGCACAATTACCTCAGGTAACAAAGCGATGTGTGGCTAATGAAAACAAATGTCAGCCCCTTGCCACGGAGTTTCCAGCTGGACAAACCACTGCCAGTGCCTTCAAGAACTTCTTCAAGTGAAATGATGGATCAGGCAATTGACTGATCACAGCAGGTGGCTGTGAACAAAACCCAGAACAGCTCCTTTTCTTGGCTCAGGTATGAAAAATGGGATTTTCTGGGCTGAGGATGAACCTTCTCTTCAGCCCCCAGGAGGTTTGGGGACCACTCTGCTTCCTGGGGATGCTGAGCACATGCAGCACACACCCTGCATCTCTCAGCCTGGACCAGCTATTCGTGGAAGACATGTGATTATCCCTTTTTTAAGTGTAAAAATAAGAATGTAACTGGATTTGAAGTGAAACAGCAGCTTTGATAAATCAAAGATTGGGTCTACAAGGGTAAGGATCCTCAGCTGGTGCAGTCAGTGGGACCAGGAAGGAGTTCTCTTGATTCCTGTGAAAAGCAAAGTGAGCAGCTTGGCTTCAAATAAAACCCATTTACTCTGACAATACACAGCAATAGTGAGTTGAGGTGTTTTGATTTCCAGTAATACAACCCTTCAATACATCAGGCCCTTGGCAGCAGTTTTTGTTTTCTAATTGGCAGTTCAGTGCTGCTGTGTATAGGCTCAGGGCACACACACAACAATGGCAATGAAAGTTGGAGGTTTTATTCTGTCCCTGCCACCCCTGTGGGTGTTTTAAATAAAACAAGATGCAATTCTTTGTGATGGAGCTTTCCCCAGGACAGCAGCTGGGGGTCACACTCAGAGCTAAAGGATGGTTGTGGCTTTAACAGATAGAAATCACTGCTATATTTTGGATATAACACGTGCATCCATAAATATATCCCACACTGGGAGAGTGTGGCATATATCACCAGACACTAATTTATTGAGCAGATAGTAAGTAAGAACAAAAGTAACTTCAACAGAGCAGGAAATAAAACAGAGGAGGGTTTTTATTGTTCAAACCACTGAAATTGTTAATACATTGAAATGCCTAATGATTCATTGAACTCTCTGACTTGAAAGGCAGAAAGTCTAAAAGATTTAAAATACTGTTCTTTCTGAGGAGCAATTATTTGTGATTTAATCAGCTATGCATTTAAAAAAATGTAGAAGCTATTTTACGTAGGAGAGCAAAATGAGTCACTAAATGAACCTTCACCATAGAGGGAAAAAAAATCCATATTACCATCAAAGTAGTGAACGTGATTCAAAGAAATATGTGATGAGTCTTGACAAGGAATGTTTGAGAAAGTCACCTAAGTTCATTCTGCAGCCTTCAGCCAAAAGATTTAAGACTTGATTTTGCTGTTGTAAACGATGGGGATCTTGATGTTTCTTGTCAACAAGGAGACAGAGCAGAAAGGCACAATTCTGGTCCTTACTTCGGTTTGTGTTTGCTGCAGTCCCAGCTCTCAGAGCTCTCCTCAGCTCTCACAACAGCCACCAACTACAACAAAACTGAACTGAAAATTAAGTCACATGTCTGGAGGAGCAATCTGAACAAAATAAATGTGCATTATGGATAGGAAGACGGGAGAATACATGAGGTTTCTGCAGGGTTTTTGTAATTTTAGGCAAAATTTACCTGTACCACCAAAATGCATTTTGCCGACTGCTCTTTTAGCCAGAGATACCCAGACTTTGTGCTTATAAATGCACAGTGAATTTATATTGACAAAAATACCCCTTGTCCATCAATTGTTAATGTGGAATCAAAGTTACACCCCTTAGATGCCTTTCTCTGTGACTGGAAGCCTGAGAATTCCTTCAGTACAAACAGTACTTGAATAAAAAACGTCCTTATTTAAATATGTAGGAGGCCTGAATGTCAGGTGCTCTTGTTTATACCAGTTAAAACTTTTTTAAAGGTTTGCAGCTCATTTTTTAGAACTGCCCAACAACAGTTTCAATTATGAGTTTATGGAATCCAACAACTACATTTTTAAATTATTTGAGTTCATGGGATAATTTAACAACCAGGTTTACAGCTGCATAAAGCAACATTTTTTAAAACCTCCTTTACTGGCTAAATTGAAGTGTTATGATAAAAAAATTTTGCCTGGAAGGAAATAAAATTTTAAGTGCTAACAACCACTAAACGATCACCCAATTTTTATGGAAATTTTTTTTTTCTGTGAATTTTTACTGCGGCTTGTGTTTCAGATGCAGGTTCTACTTCCCTTGAAGGAACTAGAAAAGTGATTATACATTCACAGAGCACTTGCAAGCAGCTGTCCCAGATCCACAGGCACTTGATTCATCTGTGTGCACAAATAGCACGAGTTTGATAACAAGGGACTGGAGCTGGTAATTAGCATCGACAGCTCCCTAATTTGCACAGGAAGACAGCACACTTGTTTAAGCTAAGGAGCTGCCTTGTTGCATGCCTTGATCACAGCTGGAATTATTTGTGTCAGTGGGAATCCAGTGTATGTGAGGAAATACTGTCCATTTTTTAGCATTCTGGAAAATAAACTTTTCTTCGGTTCTCAGGCTAAATCAATTTTCCCCTCTCAGAACGCTTCAAATAAAATTTTTTTATAGCTTAATACAGAATTTATCAGAGCAGCTCTGCCATTCCTCAGGGTGAGCACAGCCCTAAGGAGCTGAGTTTGGGGAATACATGAGGGATTCATACAGGGCATCCTGAATAGCATCCCCAAAAATTCTGCATGGAAAATACCTGGAAAGAAACAACAATAAAAAAAGCAGTGCTTGGGAGTGTTTAGCTTAAAAACTGGGCATCAGATGCTGTCCCCTGCTCACTGCTCACCTTGAGATGCTGCTGGCACCAGCGGGGCCGGGGGGTTTGTGGTGGCACGGTGACATTTGCAGTGACAAAAGGGGACAATGACTTCTCTGGGGCTGTCAGGACCTCCGGGCCAGGTGAGAAGTGCTCACTGATGTTTTATCAGCTCCCTGGTGCCTCCCTGGGATCGCTGTTTACTGCCCAAAATTCCTCGGAGACCCCAGCTCTGAGGTTGGGACACGTGTTCCTACTTTATAATGCCTAAAGTGGCACAAAGGAGCCGAGTTCTCTGAGACTAAATCCCCTGCCTAAAACATCTTTGTGTTTCAGCCCCTTCGGATTTCATGCACCATAAACCAGAAAATGTTTCTATTCATTTAAAAGAGTTTTCTCCTCTGTTTCTTTACTTCTCTGCTTCCACTTCTGCATGAACACCATCCTTCATCTCCAAAATATCGCAAAGATCAGGGAATATCACAAAGATATGGAAGATAGGGAATATTACCCAGAATCACTGGGTTGGAAGAGACCTTTAAGATCATTGAGTCCAACCCATGCCCTAACACCTCAACTAGACCATGGCACTGAGTGCCACATCCAGGCTTTTTTTAAACACATCTTGGATTTAAGCACATCTTGGTTTTAAACACATGTTAAATATGTCCATATGTCCATTATGGCCAAAAATTTTGAGCCAAATTTATTTGGCAATCAGGCTAAGCCAGATCCAAGGGGGTTTTTTTTAACCATAGCCTAGGCACAAGTCTGCCTGCTGGACCTGTGAGTTCTTGCTGAGATTGCTGTGCCTGATGCACGTCTTGAGTTTTCTATATTTATTACAGAATAGTTCAGTGCATCAGCAGACAAGCTCAACCTGCAGGGCAGTGACTAAGGCTTTGAATCAGTTTTCTTTGGTTTTGATTGCCAGGGTTTGTTGCTTGGTTTATCTCTCGGTGCCTTTTGATAAAATTTCGATATAAATTCTATCCTGCATGTGCTATTTTCTGACATTAACAGCACTTTCATCCATCAGTGTTCTCACCCACAGCACTCATCTCCAGATTTTCTCTCCTGGATTCTGTCACTTTGCCAAAAAATGCATCAGGATTTACTTGTGATACAAAGAGGAGCCCAGGGTCCATTCTTGTGTCCTGCCTCCATGGGCTGCTCTTGG
Source organism: Rhabdornis inornatus (assembly GCA_013397075.1). Taxonomy (NCBI): domain Eukaryota; kingdom Metazoa; phylum Chordata; class Aves; order Passeriformes; family Rhabdornithidae; genus Rhabdornis; species Rhabdornis inornatus. The sequence goes on from VWZS01006869.1 coordinate 122,521, forward strand.
ATTTTGTCCTGCAGAAGAGAGAATGACTTCCAGAAAGGCACTTAACCTGTTAATAAATGCCTCCATTACATTTACACATAACTGAGCCATTTATTAATAGATTAATTCCTGTCTACTGCTGTTAATTGTGAGTCACTAAAAAGATCGATTTAATGATGTAAAATAATGTTTCTATGATTTTCAGTTATCAACATCATGTGCTTCTCACAGTTATTTTTTGCTGCAATTCACCTCTCAGTGTCTGGCTCTCAGGGGCCCACAGGAGCCTTTCCCAGGGTGTCCACTCAGCTGCTGGGATATTTACAGCAGTCCAACACCCTTAAATCATGGATGTTACTAGAGCTGAGACCATGGATGAGAAAAAGATCTTAAAAATGGAAAGACTGGACCAATTCCCCTTCCAGGGATGGACAGACTCCTTCCTCCAGTATGGTGGAGTCCTGCAGAGCCACCAGCCTGCCCTGATGTGATCAGAGATTTATTACAGAGGAAAAACTTCCCTGCTCCAAGAGGAGGAATGTTATCCCAGCAGAAGTTCAGACAACTTTTGTTTCACAAAGGAACTCACTATTGGATATTCTTCTACCTCCATGACAGGGTTTTTTTTGCTCCCTTGATGCCAGAAATACTCTGGGACTTCATCACTTGACTGGGGCTCTGATCAGACTTTGTGGGAAAACATCACAATATTTTTCTCTGGCCTGTCTTTGCCTGTTTCCCCTACAAAATAATGTTACTATGAGTTCAAACAGCCTCTCTTCTTAAACTTTCATGTAGATTAACCATTTAGTGCTTCCTCATCTCATTAGAATTTAAGATGTAAGACTTTTTATTTTAGAAGATTTCCACCTCTGTTAATATGGTAATGCTATCAGAAATAGTATTTTTATTACCCTAATTCCCAGGTTTTACGAGGAGAAAAGTAATAATGCAATTGAATTAATTCCATAATCATTTTCAGACTGGGTAAAAACCACTGAAGGAAGCAGGGAGCTGACAGCCAATATCTGCATGTTCATAAGCATTAAGTGAGCTATAAATACAGAGGGACTGAAGCTGAAACACCAAATGTGAATTTCCTTTTTTCAACTACTTAGTCCATGAAAGGCTGTGACAACAATGCAGTGAGGGAGGTTTTGGTGTTTTAGCAGTAAACACTGACTCACCTGCTCAGTGCTCTGGATAAATAATCATCAGTGACAAATAAAAGCCTATTTCAGACACAACCCAGAACGGCGGAAGTTACATAAAAGCATGAGATATTTTGTCCCTTTCCAGTGGCAAAAATACCACAGTTCCAGTTCATCTCAATCATTCTCTGCCATTTAAGGCAACTCTTCAGGAAAACAATTCTTGAGGGCTTTGCACCTCTTTCTCATGTGTTTTCCTTGGTTTTAGAGATCACTGTGAGTCCCTGGTGGTTTCCTTACCCTGCAATGTGTCAGTGCAAGCTCCCACAGTGCAAAACACTTTCCTGGGGTATCCTTGGATGCAGGTGGCTGAGCAGAAACCTTCACCACTCTGTGAGGCTGAACACCCTGATGTGTCCCCAGTCCACAGGGAGAACAGCAGGGATGGAGCTGCTCTCACCAGACCTGAGGATGTTTAGCAGTGGAGACCAGGTAGGGCAGGCAGGTTGTGGACATCAATAAGTGTCCATTTAGACAATTAAAATATTGAAGCAGCTTTGTGTTTGTCAGCTGTGGACAAAACCCATTAAGTTCTCCATTAATTAGACCTTCCCCAGCTTTGCCTTGCTCTTCCACAGCAGTGCAAAGCCAGAACATCCATTATATTCTCCACAGAGCAGCAAAGTGTTTACCTTCTCCCTTTGCCAGCAGCAAAGGGACAAAAAAAAAAACCCTTCTCCCAACCAGCTGAGTTTATCCATCCTTCATAATTGCTCAGCCTAATTAACACTCCAGTAACCCCACAGCTGCATTACCTGCACATCCCCACACACCCACGCTGCTGCCCTGCTGCTGTTGTCAAACCATCCAAGTGTTGCTGCTCTCCTGAGCCTCTCCTGGGAGCTGAGCTTTCCACGAGGGATGCAGGAGATGCAGCCTGGCTCAGAGCTCTGTGACACACAAGCTATTTTTAGAGCCTTTTCTTACTTTTTTTTTTTTTTTTTTTTTTTTTTTTTTTTTTGAGAAACTAGTTTTCTCATGGGAAATAAGAAACAAGTCCTTGGGGGGAAAAGTCATTTCCACCTCATTTGTTAATCTGAAAAATCTTTTCCTTTTGGCTTCCTGCTATGGAGCACAGAACTGCTGCATCTCGTTAATTTTGCAGTCTCTCTAAAAGACAGTGAGATTTATTTAGAAGGAAACCAAATTTAGTCCCATTAGATCATGGCAACAGTTACATGAAAAAGACTGAAAAAACACTTTTTTTTTTTTTTTTAATAGGGCTTGGAAACCCTTGGTTCCTGAATCCACCAAATTATATCCATGGGAGTTAATCAAAGCACCTACCCCTGGGCTGCAGTGGAAGGTGTGGCTGCAGGGGAAACCCCACAGCACCTGGCACTCCAAAACCAGGATGACATCCCCTAGGAAACTGAGATGTTACATCCAAAGGCAGCAAAAGATCACAGAACAAGGGAAGGAGAGTTGCTGTTAAGATGAATTTCTAAACCCTGCTGCAATGAGATCTTGGGGCAGCTGCTGGAAGCTGTTAAAGTCTGAAATTATGGGGTTTATGGTGTTCCTTGGATTTTCTGTTGTTCCCTTCCATAAATTCCCTGTTCCAAGGGGCACTCAGGGATCATTACCCTGGTGCAACATAAATCTGCACTGACTGTGCTGGGCTGTGCTGGAGCCTCTGGGAGTGCAGCTACTCCTGCCCTGGTTTGAAATAACAACCTGGAGCTCTCAGACCCCCTTTGGACATGGGGCTGAGTGCCCCAGGAAGGCTGGGGATAAATCCAGTGCCATCCATTATGTGCTCCTGAAGAGCCCAGCTCAGCCCTGTCCATCTCCATGCAGAGGGAAACTGGGGGAGGAGTGGCAGCTTGGCACTATCTCTGTGCTGGGTGAGGAGAAAGAAACCAGCCAAGGAAGCCAGGGAGGCAAATGCTTCCAAATAAAAGACCATAATAAAGATGCTCCACAAAAAAAAAAAAAAATAAATAAATAAAAAAAAATCCCTTTTCTCAGTCTTTCCTGGGAATTACACAATTCATACATTACCTGTTATATTCTATCCCTATATTTCAATCTATTATATGATATATTCTTTTATATTGTATTCCTATAGGAACATTCCTATAGGAACATAAAATTCTATATTCTATATTATATAATATAGGATATATGGGTGTATCACTCCACTCAGTGACTGAAAATTCTCAAGTTAGTTCAGATTCCACATTTTGCTCAAGTATATTCTGACTGAATAGGCATTGCTCAGGATATAGTACCAGTATTTAAACAGTAGCATAGTCAAGGCAGAGGTTAAAGAAGGTCACTCCACTGTTAATTCAAGCTTGAGAGAAAAAAATTCACAATGGGAATACTTTTCTGTGGGTTTGAGCAAGAAAATTCATTTGCTGTTTCACCCAAGGTACTTTTAGGATGTGTTATTAGTGTCAATGGGGTTTCCAACAGCAAATGTTCTGAGGCAATTTTCAGGAGAAGAAATCACTAAAATAGATGACCTAAAAACATCTGAGCATGTTTTGGGAAGATTCCATTTTCCTGGGGAGAGATAAAACCAACTCAACAACAAAAAAGTCATGATTCTTCCTGGAAAGAAAGCACCCTTCAGAACCAGAAAGCTCTCAGGAAACAAATCTGGTATTTTCTGCTTGTTTGGAGCTGTTACAGAATCACTGCCTCACTGTGGCCAAACAGCCTTGGACCAGATTTTCCTGGTTATGCTCAGAAATCTCTTGCTCCAAAAAATGTTGTTTTTTTTTTTCTTTTTGAGTGCATGGAGACCTACCAAGGAAAAACACGACTGTGTGGATTTTCACCATTTTCAATATTATGATTCTGCTCTTTTCATTCCTTAAAAAATGAACTTTAATAGGAGTGACTTTATTATGGCAAGAGGCATCAGTATAATGATCATCAACCCTCCCAGCTGAAAGCTCTGGAAAAATAATGAGAAAGTTGTCCCTGTTGTTTTATTTAGATTTTCAGTGTAATACCTCAGGCACATAGCAAGAAACCTGGAATGACTGTTTTATTTGGATTGGATTTGTGCTCTGTATTTCTTTTCTGAAATGTGGCTCATTTTTTTTTTTAATAGGTATAAATGTAGACTCTGTATTTATGGTGCATATCCAAAAGCCCAAGATTTCTTCTTGGTGTCCAGTTTGTAATTATCACAGGCCAGGAAATAAAAGCAGCCAGGCAGAGAAGCACTGGAGGAGTGAGGAATTGGGGAGACTTTTAATGAGTTCTCTTTAATGAGAGCATTTACCTGGAGATTTTCAACTACAGCCAACCTGAGAGATCAAAATTCTCCAGTGGCTGATGTTAAATGTGAAAGCTGCTGGTTCTGCCCTTGTTAACAAAATGATTTGTCATGGTAAAGGGAAGGGGAAATGTTATACCATCCACATAATCATTTAACTGTTAAATGGATTTAATCTTGATTGTAAAAGTGCTGATTTCAAGGAAATATCAGCTTTATGCAGAAATCTTAGAGCCTCATGCTCAGTGTGAGCTGTACTTTTAACACAGAGGAATCCACAAGGAAAGCTGCCTGCCAATCTATTTCCACAGATTGCTTTTTAACTCTCAGAATCCATGGAAATAATCTAATAATTTACAATAATCTAATAACCTAACAATAAAATTCTGCCAAAGGGGTGAGGGTTGAAGTCATTAAAATACTCGAGGCAAGGACTGGGTGCCAGCACTGTTGTGTCTTGTCAGAAAAATCCCATTTAGAGCCTAAAATGGGGGGGGTTGTCACCTTTATCATGGAATTTCAGCTGCCTGGAGGGAGCCAGGGATGGGAAGCTGAGCTGCACGATAAAAAATGAGCAGAGCAAAAATTTGGGGAGGGAAATGAAGCAGCTCAGTGGGTTCTGCCAGCCCCAGCAGCTGCTCCCAGCTGATTCCTGTCCCTGCAGCCTCCTGGGCACCACTGATGTCCCTCCATCCTGGGTGACCCACTGGAAATGGAGATATATGGAAAATTCACAGCAAATCAGAATATTTTCTCCATGGAAACATTTATAAAAGGGCAGGCAGGGAGAAGGAGTTTTCATCTGCACTGCACAACACTCAGGGCTTTCCTTCTGGGTTAAAGCTCTGGAAAAGGCCTGTTAGAAAAGTTCACCCACTGCTAAAAAAACCCCAACCAACCAACCAACCAAAAAAAAAAAAAAAAACCTCCTCAGCTTCCTGAATATGAAAATAAAATCTGAAGTGTCCTACAGCTTAGAAACAAGAAGAAAAGAAAAGAGATGCCCCAAAATATTACCTTTCCTGGTGAAAAACTCATCTATTCTAAGCTTCTCACATCTGAGGAGTCGAGAAATGTCTCTTTAAAGCATAAAGTTTCACACATCCTGCATTGCTTCCCTCGTATTTCATGAAATTTATGAAGTTGGGAAAAAATATAATGGTAAAAAAGCTGCTGTGAATTGAAAATTTGAACAGAAGAAATAAGTAGATTCAGGTCAAGCTTTCATTTTGATTTCAACACGTTTTCATTTTTAAAACGCTTTTCCTTATAAATAGCTTATGTTTTGAAATGAAAGTTGGTTCAAAAAGTGAAAAACTAATTTCCTAATTTAAGAAAATCTTAAAAGATTTAAACCATTCCAAGTTTCATAGAAATCAAGACTGAAGAAAATTGTCAAAACTGGCCCTTTCCTTTTGATGGATATAATTGCCAATATGGATAAATGAACATTTTTTGCTGAAATACATTTCAGAAAAATACCCAACCAGGTGTGATAGGCATGGAAAAGATTGGCAATTATGTTTTACTGAATATATTTGATTGCATGGAGGTTGCATTTCCCTGTCAGTATGTCCAAAATGAACACCTAGAATTATTTGCATTGACAAACAGCTCAACTGAGCTATTAGGTCTCGGCAATAAAAGCTGTTTAAATAACAAATTTTTTTTTTCCCTTTCAGATTCTGTACATATGAAGTAAATATAAAATGAATAATGTGTCTAGTTCCTGCAGTGGGAAATAAATACCATGACAAAAAAAACCCCAACTTTTCATAAGTTATACAGCTTTCACCTCCTTTTCTTCCCCTACACTACTGTTTTTCCATAATTCTCTCTGAGCCCACCATCATCTTCCACTTTCCTGTTTCTTTTGCTGCTGGAATATCTGAGCAGACCCATCATTTATTGCTTTGCACCTCTCATGTGATTGTCCTGCTGTCTGTAAATCACTGCTGTGTGGTTTTACTTTAACAAGACTGAATCTTCCAAGTTTCTTGCCTCCCCTGACAGATTCTTAGATAGAATAATTCACTGACTACAGATACGTAACTAATACAAGACATAGAATATTTTTTAAAATTAGGTTACACCTAAAAAGAAGAAAAAGAGATCTTTTGTTCTTCTGCAGAGTTGGGGTTACATTGGTGTGGGGAGCAGTGTCCTCACATCCTCTGATTCTGATGATTTCAAACATTTGGTGAATTCAACACTACTTAGATCCACTTTCAGATATTACTCAACACAATAATCCCTCATTTCATTTCGTTCTGAAAATGCATAGAGCATAAATAGTAAAAATTACCTATTAAATCATGCAGAGCAATCTTGTGCAGCTATCAGACATATGCAGCTTGATTTCCCTCCAACTTATCCTCCTCTTGAAAAGATGACTCTCAGTGATTTCAGGGGATTAATCTTGATTAGCACTCATTAACTTAACACTTCCTGTATTTAGTTTAATGTATTTAGCCACTTCAGAACACAATTGCTGTCAGTTTTCCCCACAGACAAAAAGGAGAGGGAAGATTCACATCCCCCCTTGGAGATGGGGGTGTCTCCACGTTCCTTAGGGTGAGAAGAGCTCCAAAACTCCACTTCCACGAGCTGTATTGGCAGCTTTCCATCCAGGGACCAAACCAGGAATTAACACATCCTGCTCACATGGAAAAGCCTCCACGGAGATGCCTAAATTTAATTGTCTCCATTTTCTGCTGGATTTTGGCAGAATTGGATATGCTCCCCAGGCTCTCACTCTGCACACAGCCAGGGCAAGGTGGATCCTCGTTCCCTGTGGATCCAAGGAGCTGCACTCAGGCTGTCTCTGCACATCTGCAGCAGCTCCCTGAAGCTCATTTAATGCTAGCAGAGCCCAGGGAGCCAGGCTCAGATGTGAAGGAACTGACTGGGCTCAGCTCTGCACTTTGTCGTGCCCTCAGTCCCCTGCCTCAGGCTGCTTTGCAATCATTACTGCTGGACTACATTTCAAACTGGATGTGGTACCAACAAGAGATAAGAAAAACATGGAGCTAAATTTATTGTGTGTTCGTTTTAGCAACAAACCCACTGCAAACCTTTCCTTTCTTTTCTCTCAGTGTTGTCACTGATAAAATCAGATTGGTCCCAGAAAGGAGAAAGATGAGGCAGACCTGATGGAGCACAAAGCTATACCCATGGGTATTCTTCAACAAGATGCTAACTTGCAGAGAAGGATGACCATGAAGAACCACAAACTTGGTGGAAAATCAGCCTGAGCAACAGGGAGAACTTGCAGGGGTATCTCCCTGCCCCATCAGGCTTGGACTAATTCAGTCTCTGTTCTACATAATCCATTTCCATGTTAGAGGAGATCCAAGAAAGCCGAATTTCGAGTCTGAATCCTGAGAACAGCAACCTGGGTACCCTATTTATGGATATTTCCTCCAAGGCATGGGGAAATGCCCATCAACCCCCAGATCCAAGGAATAGTTTTGGTCCCACAAGGAATAAGCTGCTGCTGTCACTGGAGTGATGAGCTTCTGCCCAGTTTTTAAGAGCATATCACCCCCTGTAAAGGAGGATTATTGGTTGAACCACAAACGTGTCCCATGTCTTTCCCTCCTGCCATGCAGTACAGTTTTAATTTTACCTGATTTTTTATTGCTTGACAATCCCAGGACTGAGAGATTTTTGAGCTGTACAGAGCAAGAATTTGTATCTGGGATACTGCATGTAAAAAGATTAATGCCTTTTAATTTAGCATGGAGTAGCAGCACAGGTCTCCTGGGATTCAGGGCTCTGCAGCACTGGCATGGCAACTCTCATTCCTAAAAATGATGCCTTAAAGCAACTCTGCTGCTTCCCTGTGTCATATTGAATGATAAAGTGATTTCAGACATTAAGCACAACTGCAAACAGTGTTAGCAGCAGATTTTAATAGGGGTCAAGTGGTTTCATTTCAAGGTTCACCCTGCATTAATTTATGTTAACTCTCTTATTTCAGTACAACTTGTAAAATTTCTGAGGCCGTGTAGTTCACAGCAGTGGGGATTACTGGGCAATCTGAGGTAGTTAAAAGAACAATAAAACTATTGGATGCCTAGAAAAGAAGGAGCAAAATGTCAATTACATTAACATGAAATACTACCAAATACCAAAGACCGATTTCCTTTCAGTGTCTCCGTTGGATTAGGTAAGAAATCCCCCTCTCCCCATTTTGCTTGTGGAATTTCTGGAGGGTGAATTGCATGCTGGGGTGAGAACAAGAAGGAAACATTTTAAAGCAATAATCCAGCACTCCTGTCCATCCAAGAACACTTTCTGCTGTGCAGGCCACAATTGTATTTCATCCAGGGTGAAAATCCTGATTTTTGCTGAGGGCAGATCTTTGGGGATGAGGCACAAGGGAGTGTTTGCTCCCTGCTCCATCATTTCCTCTGCTTTTCTCACTTTCTTTGATTTTCCTCTTCCTCATCCCCTGGGAAGGGGCAAATGAAACCTTGGCTCTGTTTTCAAAGTTAATCCTAACCAAAGATCCCTTCTCATGATCTTTCCTTACACAACAGAGGCAAATTGTTTTTATCCCAGACTATTTCAGCTTTTGTGGGCACAGCTCCAAATCATTATTCCTCAATTTTATGTGAAAATGAAGCAAACTGCTTTCTCATCCCATTGCCCCAAAGATAAATGACTTCCTGTGTGAGAAATATCTGCTTATTTCAGCCCTTCAACAGTTTGCTTGTTTTATCAGTGCAGAGATGTTCTGCACAGGATCCTTCTTCCTGCTGTGCCTCATTTCTGACTCCAAGGGTATTATTAAGGAGGAGGAGTAGAAAAGATGAGGTGTGCTTTCATCTCCCTACCCAAATGGTGCCAGTCCTCATCAGAAAGCTGCAAAGATTTTCAGGAGAATTTCTCTTCACGGCTCTCCCCAGATCTCTGATCAAAGGTCTTGGAATTAAATTGATTCTGTGAAAATCCATCTATTTGACATGCAAATTGTGCACTTTAAAGAAAAAAAAGAAAGAAAAGATTTTAAGCCTCATCCTTGTCATCTCAGTGTAACACTTCATTCTATCCCAATCCATTTGAAAGAACCTTGAATCTGACATGATGCATTTGAATTTACTTAAATATTCCATTCAATTGGTGCAGTAGCAGGGTAAGTTAATGACAGTACAATTAGTGAAAAATACCTTACAGTTCCATTTCTCCAGAAATTAATTGGTCTCCAATTTTTAACTATATTTAATTAAACCACTGTACTTCTGCTCTTTTATTTGTTCAAGAAAATTGCCTTGTGCATGGCAAGGAATACGTTTTAAACTGTATTTTTTAAATACAATTGATATTCTTGATACATTCTCAATATTCTCAGTCATTTAAGCACTGGCATTTCCTGCTAATTATGTTTAGGACAAATTATCCTACCTGAAACTTCAAAAAGCTGAAATATCCAAGTGGAAAATCAAATACATTCCAAACTGACAGTCACTAAGTACAGGCAGATATTTCCCTTCTGGCCACCTCTAGATCCAGAGAGTCACTTTGTCCCTGGATCCCACCTCAAGAATGGGTGTTAAATTTTATCAGAAGCATTTTGCAGGATTGCAGCTGGGTAATAGTGCTCAAATAATAAGAAAAAGCCAATTCCAGAAAAGCTGCCATTTAAAAGTTTTCTTTTAAATACAGTTCTTAATTTAGCTGAGCTGTTTCAGACCACTTTAATTTAACAATAGCAAAACTGCAATAAAAGATGCAAACACTGCCATAATCAACTCAGCATTGAAGAGGTACCTCTGAGACCAACCACAGCTGGTAACTTCATAAAGACAAATATCTGAGGCTAAAAGCATTTAAATTTGAAGGCCACATTTTAAAAATTTATAATGTTTTTGGGGATCTGGTTTTTGACCTTTAGCTTGAAATTTTGAACAATCTTCGTACTTAAAGCACATGTTACTCCAGAAAATAGTCTGGGATTGTTAATAATGGATCATGAATCCATAATGTTCATATTGATTACCACAGATTCACTCTGTTCATTTTTATTTCTTCAAGTTTCTGCTTCATGCAGCCAAGCTCAAGAGAAATTTAAACAGGGCAAGTTTTTAGTCCAAGAACTGATTATCCTGAAGGACAACTAACAAAGCTGCCACTTGGAAGTGTAAAAACATTATTGTTATTACCATGGGATTAGAGTCTTTCAACTAAAGAAATGGAAAAAAAAAAAAAACAAAAAAACAAAGCATGAAGGCTCCTGGCACAGGGTGCCGAAACCAGCAAACAGAGCTAAATGACTGACAGCTAATTGACTTCTTGTTGCAAAGCTTTACTGCAAATATCCCCAGACAGGAGAGCTCTTAATCAGATTAAAATGTTGTGGCTGGTTATTATTTTGTCAAGAAGTTACGAAATTTGGAGGAATTAAATTACATGGACTGCACTGCCTTTATTCCATAATTGCAACTTGACAGCCAAAAAAAAGAGCCAGATACTAAAAATGCTTCATGTTGTGCACCAATACAGTACAAAAGACTTTGCCATAGAGGACTTCAAAATGTTGAAGAATTATTTCTTGCTAACCATTTCTAATTCTCTGCAAATGACCTCTAATGTGACCTAGAAAAGCAGCCTATTTACCCATAAATATGAAACTGCAAGAGGGAGGCAGATCTCTACAGGAAAAAACTAAATATTGGGGTCCACATGTTTCAGAAGTTCAAGGAGCATCTCTGTGAGCTCGTAAAGTGAGTCAGATGGGAAGGGTAACATTGATCCTCCCACTGCAAAGAGCTGGTAATTGCCAAAAAATCACTGAAACCACCTTCATGCAGTGACTGCTCCATGTGGCACCACCTTCACACACAAACCCCTGCTGGAACACCACCTCAGAACACCTAAACCCATCATCAGTGGCTGTTTTTCTTACAAATAATGTCCCTGATTTTCACTGAGTGTGGAGGCTGGAACTTCCAGGAATCCTTTCAGGGTGTCTCCTCAGCGTGATCCAAACTCCAAACCAGCAGCAGCTCCCTGGCTGGATTTGCAGCCCCCCCTGGGTCTGTAGTGGGATCCCACTATTATATCCCTATGAAAATCCCACTTTTATAACACCTGATGTGTTATACAAACCCGTGTGGGAGGTGTGCATGATCAAGGATAAATATGAATAACAACGTGTACAGAAGCACATTTCAGAGGGGCCCTGTGTTGTTTCTTCTGTGCTGTAGGAAAACCCTCTGAGGCTGCTGGAGTGCACAGTGCTGCATTTCATCCCCTGCTGGTGAGTGAAACTGTTGGGTGAAAGCATGACAGCCACATTTGAAATGCTGTTTATGCATCCAAACAGTGATCTGGAGATGATGACACATTGTGTGGAAATAGTCTTGTCTGTGTGTGCACAAACAGAGCAGTGATTTTTGGGGATTCCTCCTGGAATCTCGGTGTGAGCCCCACGTCTGCCTGGCACTCGTGCTGGAAGCAGGGACAGGAGGCAGAGAGGCTGGCACTGCAGAGTCAGGGAACAAAGCTGTGGAAGTGTGAAATGCCACCAAATTCCACATCTGCTGGCAAAACTGCTTCAACTTTGACTTCTAAACGTGCACAGAGACCTGCTTGTTCATAAAGAGAAAATGCAGGGCTAAAATTATCCATTCATTTCAAGTAGTAAATACATTTGGGGAAAAAACTTTTTTTTTTCTGTGAAGCAAAGCAAATAAAGGTAATTGAAGTATATTATCTGCTGATAATTCTGTGAGCTGGGCTGTTGCAGGGGTATGTTAGTCACACACTGTTCATCATGTCAGAGAACACTTACACTTCTTCAAATCAAAGAGGGAGAGATCCTGCTCTCGAATCAAGCAACATTTTAAAGGTGATCAAGAGATACTTCTTGGGGTGATTTTGAATGCCTGGTTATGATTGTGATCGAGTTTAATTGCAGCAACAGAGCTCCTCCCAACCTTTGTCTCTTTTTTGGCAGAGGGGAACTGAATGGTGCATGATGGCTCTGGGCACATCGTGGGGATCACAGAGTTCACGTGGCAAACCACAAACAACTCAGCACTGTGCACTTTGTAATTGTGCACTTTGTCTCCTGAGAGCCATCAGCCAGTGATCCAGAGGGGCAGCCTCTTATGAGAATCCACCTAAAACCATGACATACTTTCAAATAATCTTTTGTATTTTCTTATTTCTCTAAACAGTAAAAAATTGCTTGTCTTGGATTCTGTTCCTTCCATGCAAGTTACAGGAGATTTAGGACACACCAAGAAAATTGTTACTTATGATGCTGTGCAAAGATGACTCTGATGTTTCTGATTTTTCCAAAAAAGTGTTATATTTAGAACAAAAACCACCCAGGCAAAAGTCACTGACCTCTCAAAGCAAAGCATATTGTCAAAAATACTGCAGCATCCTTGCTAGCAAGGCGAGTGACCCAAGGCGAATTCTTTGCAGAGCCTGTGTACTCAGAGATCTTTGCTTATCAGGGCAGAAAGACAACCAGTGGTGGCTTTGAGCTACTGCTGACTGATTGAATCACAGTGATCTGCATCCTAACTGGAGTGGAACACTACAAACCAGGCTGCAAAAGCAGAGCAGAAACCGCCTTCATTCCCCTCTGTGTGGTTATAGAGGAGGGAGTGAGCCCAGAGCCACTGGGGTTCCTGAGTTCACTGCGTGGTCACAGTGAGCAGGCACTGCTGAGGATGTGTCCTTTTGAGTTCCTGAGCCTCCTGGAGGTGTTTACACGGTGTGGGGAAAAAATCTCAAATATTGGGGAAGACTAGGGCATTTCCTGAGGGATTTGAGGGATGCTTCATCAGGGACTGCAGTGACAGGAACAGGGGGAATGGTTTCACGCTGAAAGAGGGGAAATGCAGGCTGAATACTGGAAGAAATCCCTCCCTGTGAGGATGGGGAGGCCCTGGCACAGGGTGTCCAGAGAAGCTGTGGCTGCTCCTGGATCCCTGGAAGTGTCCAAGGCCAGGCTGGACACGGCTTGGGGTAGTGGAAGGTGTCCCCATGGCAAGGGGATGGAACAAGATGATTTTTAAGGTCCCTCCCAACCCAAACCAGTCAGTGATTCTATGATTTCTATGATCCTTGAGGGCTTCTTACTTCTGCGAAGCTGCTGGGCTAAAGTGCCAAAATACAAGATCTATTTATACCAATAAAACACAATTTTCGTGAGGCAGAGGTGCTCTGAGCAGAGACAGGAAGCTCCCAGTGCCAGGTGCTGCCCAGACAGGGAGCAGAAGGAAATCCCTGTCCAGGAGAGAAGCAGAAATTATAATGCTCATGGCTCTTCCCCTGATCCAAATGGGAACTGTCACAAAGGAAAGGTTGAGGAGTAAGGAGAACTTATTAAAATAATGTGGTGGTACAGGATAAAGACTTCACTTCCCATTTCAGAGGAAACCCTGAAGCCTGTGACTCCTCCAAAGGGAGTTTACTTAATGCATATTTGCAGTCAATTTTATGTGATTTATACCAACTATTTTAAGTCAATATTCCTGTCTATTTCTGGCCTTGTTTTTCATCATTTCCCTGACTTTTCCCTACTATGTTGTTTATTTACTGACTATTCTTAGGAATGGAAAAAAAAATAAATTCCTGATAACTTTCTGGCATGCTACACATCACTGTTTCCGTTGAATCAGTCACTTAGACTTCCCTGGTCATGTTTTCTGACAATTTTTGTGTCTTCAGACCCCTCCAAAAAACTTCCTCTTGAGCTCCAGAAAGCCAAGAACATCTTGCTCTTCCCTAAACTGACTCCATGACTCTCCCACCAGGGTGCTGCTACAGGAAAAAAGCAGAAATAAAAATATATTTTAATTCTTACTGTGAAAGAATCAGGAGAGGAGAGGGACACACTTTTACGTTGAACCAGCCTCTCTTCATTTCCTCATGCCCACCCAGGTGGGTACCCCTAATTTATCTTCTCTTGCATCCAAAAAATTTCCAACAAATTTAAATGCAATGCCAGCATGCAAAAAGGCACCTCTTATTTTTCTGCATAAACTGAGTGATCTTTATAGAGGAACTGTAGGAATTTATTACTCCTCAGATGCTTTAAAACTTCATGAGAATGGTTTTGCTCACATCAAGTCATTACTGCCTGCTGCCCCTGCTTTATATTTGGTTTATTTACCCTGTAGTTACCAAAATGTTGGGTTTGGGATATTTTTTGTGTATGAACACTTGGAATACAAGAAAGAAAATTCATTATTTATTTATGCATCTGCAAGTATACAGATAATTAGGAAGTACTGTGCTCACTGAAATTAAATTATAGAACCTGACTAAACTACATCCCATCATTTGAAACTAATTAATTCATTCTCTGCCTGTCTTTGATTTTAATGTATTCAATTGCAATTTCTGTGTGTAAACCTTTCTCATGTTTTATACATTCTGGAAATTCTGATTTTTTTTTTTCTTTTAACATCGGCACCCATTGTGTAAAGGATTTCTGTGCTTCTTAGTGCTTCTGGAATAATTATGTTGTCTGCTAGAAAAATCAAGTGACAGCTTTGAATTTAAAGCTAGGAGAGTTTCTCAGACAATTTCTGTACTGTGTTCTGAATTTATGTATATATACCTGCTGAATATCCATATGCACACCTGGCAATTCTTATAATCCCTTGTCAAAATGAAAATCTTGGTACATAACATAAAGTGGGAGATTTTTTTCTTCTACAAGGTGTGGTGGGCTCAAATGTTCTGTAGAATTCCTTGAACAATTTTCTCCATCTTCTTTCTCTCATGGTGTGGACCTGCCTTCGATTTAGATGTGCTTATCTAAGCATTTGTCATTCTCATCCATTTGTTTTCCTTCTGTTGTTTCTGGAGCAGGGAATTGAGCTTGATTCCCACAGCAAACTGAGCAGAGACAATTTGGATTGAATTGTTTGGATTTCCTGGCTGCAGAAATAAAATTAGTATTCCTCAAGGATGAATATTTAAGTATAACACATATAATGGTCCAGTCCAATAGAAAAACCTGATGTAAACTTTGATTAATGATCCAATAGAGTTTGTGTTCTGAACTAAATAATCCAATGATCCAATAGAGTTTGTGTTCTGATTTTTAGTGCAAGAAATTTATTTGAATGTCCTGTACCTATTTCACCTGAGGTTTTGGAGATGCCAATACTTGCCTGCCTGGTCAGCACTTCAGAGCTGGGGTTTAAAATCTTTTCCAATGAGACCTTTGGGGTTCATTCCTGTTTCGAGTTTTGAAAGGGACTCCATGCCAGCAATAACAACAAGTAAAAAAAAGTAAAATAACAGCAATAACAAGTAATCACCTACTGAATATTTATCATCTCAGTACCTACTGTCCTTTTTCCTGTGAACTCATCCCCAAAGGATGATTTATTGGCTCTTAACCAAACACAAACCCCACCATATGGAGAGGGCAGCAGGGTTATGTAACAGAGACAAACAAAGGTCTTTAGAAAGAGCTGAGATTATGCTCCAAAACCCTAATTGTTATAAAAAACATCATGTTCATTTATTTACTCTGTTTCAGTGGTGTCCACACGATGTTTACTCACAGGATTTCCACTCAGTTTACTATAGGGAAAGAAAAGGGAAGGGAAAAGGGGAAGGGGAAAGGAAAAGGAACAACAAAAATATATATAAAATATGTATATTTATATATTAAAATTTTCTGCTCTATCAGCAGCAAAAGCAGCACTCAGAGCTTTCTCAGGTAATTTGAAGGACTGGATTAATGAGTAAAGCAAAAGAGAGAAAGAAGACAGGAAGGTTAAGCAGGCTGAGTAATCTCCTACCATGGGGCCACTTTGCCAAGGAGAATCACAAGCCAGCAGATAAAAGGAGCCTTTTGTGACAGCTACAATCAGGTTGGCACAGTCAGGTGGTTGTAAAGGGGACATGAGGAACCCCCTTGGCCTTCCAGGTGTTACAAACTCCTGCTCTGAGCTGCCTGACATCCCAACACAGGTTTGAGGACTTTTCACTCCCTTCAGCACAACCTTGTGAGGGTGATGGGTGGAATTTGCTAAACAAATTAAACCATGCACCGGGCTCTCCTTTTCTACTCCAAGAGTTATCACTTTGTTTTAAGAGGCTCCCAAAACATCCTCAGCCACAGAAATGGCTTTGCCTGCCTGGCCATGAGGTTTGGGTCTTTTGGCAGGATTTCAGCTGCCATCAGAGAGAGAGCTGACCCAAAACAGGGCATTTTAAAAAAATCTGGGAAGGATTTGAGGAAAGCCACAGCGAGAACAAGAGATGTGTCTCCCCTGCCTCACCTTCTAATTTCAGTGCCAGCTTGTACAACCTCCAGAGGGTGCAGAAGGCTCTAAAGCAGCACATTACTGCCCAATCTCACTTCTGGCTGTCTATTAAAAACCAGTGTTTCAGGAGAGCAAACTCGATGGCAGGTTTCAATGGGAGTTGCTCTTGGCTCCACTACAGAAGATTTTATGTGCCTAACTTGAAGCACATGCATCATTCAGCTGATTTCAGCATCCTAAAGCTGAAGTACCTTGTTGAATCAGAGCCTTTATGCATCCCTGGCTACAGACTCAAGCACCAACACTCCAACATCATCGGGGCCAGCTGCTGACTCTGAGATGTCAGGACCTCCCCCACTGGTGGAATCAGAGAATCCCAGAGTAGTTTGAGCTGGAAAGGACCTTAAAGACTTTAAAGAACACCTGATTCCAATCCCACTGCCATGAGAGGGACGCCTTTCACTAGAGCAGGTTGCTCAGAGCCCCATCCAAATCCTTTACTTGAGTTCTCAGTCCTGCCATACTGCTCCCAAACTCTCTCTAGAAATTCCTCCAGACTTCAGCAAAAAACACATCCTGCAAAAAAAATTATGCTGCAGGATAACAAATGTCTTGTGTTTGTAGGGAATTATCTTAAGGGACAGCCCAAAGGACTCAACCCCATCCCTGAAACCTCCGAGGCCAGGTTGGACAGGGCTTGGAGCAACCTGGAGCAGTGGAAAGTATCTCCATGGCAAGGGTAGGATGAGATGGTCTTTAAGGTCCCTTGCAACCCAAACCATTCTGATTCTACCATTCTGTAACTCTGATTTTACCTATTAAGTGAGAGAGAAGTGTTTTGGGCTTGAGGGTCACATTTTGAGTGCATAAAGATCAGTCCAAGCTTTGCATTTCAGTTTCCAGCTGAGTCTGATAAAGCCTCCCCTGGAACTTCCTTCCCACTGCAAATTCTGGCTTTATCTTCAATGCTCCTGCAAAGCTTTTGGTTGCCTTTTTCACTATTAATACTCATCTACACAAACAAAGGTGGCAGCAGCAGAGTGCTAAAAAGCTGATTTACAAACCACTCAATTACCAGTTCTGTGTTACATTGCAAAGTCAGGACATGCAAATCAAAGTTGTTTGTTAGGAAGACACAGGAATGATTTAAAATGTAGTGGTACTATTTAAAATCCATTTTTGGATATGTTAATACTTTATTAAGAATGTAAATTTATATTAGGCTTTGCAACCCTTTTTTTTCCTCAGGTTATGCAAATTCATTTCAATATATGTTAATTTGATTCCTGACATAGATCAGTAGAAGATCTTAAGTCTAATGATAAAAACAATAGTTTAAAAACTACACAGTTACATGTAAGGTCAATTCTACAATTCCAAGATTACCTAATTGAAACTCTGGCCTTATTTCAGATTTGTAAAACAAGCCAATTTAGCCATGAGAATATATCTGACACTGAGCTCTTCTGTATCAGTCATAAATGTGGTTATTCTGAATATTTTGCTTCTACTGCCTTACCTCTTTGCTGGATACTTCTGAAACAGTCACATCAAACCAACCTTTATATCACAAGGTTTAATAAAGTTCTTAACTCCCCTTTTCTCCCTTTTCCTCCTTGGTAAGACCTGGCTGTAAATCAGCACTTTTGATCTCATGCTGCCTGGGAACAGCAGCTTCAAACTCTGGGGTAGGTTACACTCAAGTGAAGGTTAATCCTGCTGCTCAAGCTGAGCTTTTCTAAAGGTGGCACTCACAGCTGGGAAACTAAAACCATAAAGCTTCTGCTGTCCTCAGCATTTACCTTTGCACCTCTAAGAATTATCCCAGTTGGAAAAGTTAGTGCCTCCTCTGGACCCACTGAACCTCAGGCTGAATTTAAGAGTTTGTTCTGTTTTCAGCACTGGGAATGCTAAAACGCTGACAAAACATCTCCAGCCTCCAACTTCCCTTCAAAATAAATGTCTTAAAAGTTAGGGGTTTGGGATTCTTTCTATGTCTCCTTTTGTTTTCAGTGTGGTGAGGTCTCAGGTTATATTTTGCACTCCCTGGACCAGTTCTGTACTTTTCCAATCAAAGTTAAAAAAAAAGCAAACAACAAATTGCATCATCTTAGATGAGACACAAACTTAAGAAAAATGTGGTGTGGGTCAGTCTCAAATTCGAATCGGATAGAAGCAAAAATCAGGGACTAAAGGGTCACATTTGATATTCCAAATATGTTATGGCATACAGGGATTTTCCTCAAACTTTTTGCACCTCTCAGGACAGATAAATTGTCTGGCTAAAAAACAAGACTACCTACAAGGAAAACACTGATAACTTCCAGATCATGATGGAAATATCTCAACAAAGGTGTTTTCTCTCAGCTTGGTGAGAACCTGAAGCCAGAAGTGTCCCAATAAGAACAGTAATTAAATCCTACTTTTCACCCTCTGGAAAATTTGCCTTCTTTTGGGTCTGACTTTGATCTAACCTGGTTTTCCTGTCAATTGGGATTTCTTCTCCCAGCTCTATGCTGCTTTTCTGAAAATGTTAGCCTTTTTGGTAACCATAGACACTTGTCCAGCTATTTGGTGGCAGGAAAAGTTCCTGGAACATCCAAAAAGGAGAAAGCAGAAGCCTCCACGACTGCTCAGTTGTCACCATCCCCCAAGGAGCCACAAGTCACAACCTACAGAGAGAGAAGTGCTTGTCAGGAAAAAAAAAAAAAAAAGTTGGGGGATCATTAATTCTGGATAGTCACTAAAGAGGCAATGGTTTATTCATGTGAAGCTCCCCTGAGAATTCCATGTGCCCAAATGGCAAAGAGACTTGTCAAGCTCGTTATCTGGGGATAAAGGCTGCTGTCAGCTCTTTCTGGGAGCGCTGGGGATGCTGCAAACTGGCACCGCTCTCATCTCTGCTTTATCTGACACTACACAAGCTGCTCTCCTCATTTTCCTCATTTCCAGCCGAGCCTGAATAAAGCCTGCTTGTGTTCCAGCTGGTCATATTCCCATTTTCCCCAAAAAGCCACCGCTCCTGGCCGGTCCCACGCCTCTCTCTCCTGGATCCAGCCAGGATGCTCCATCCCCACTCCCAAGGCTCTCCTTTTTCTGTCTCTCCCCTAAATAATAAAAAGCAGCACCACAGCTGCCTACCCGGG
This sequence comes from Rhabdornis inornatus, assembly GCA_013397075.1. NCBI lineage: Eukaryota > Metazoa > Chordata > Aves > Passeriformes > Rhabdornithidae > Rhabdornis > Rhabdornis inornatus. The sequence continues at coordinate 142,346 of VWZS01006869.1, forward strand.
CAGCCCCCACACCAAAGGAGCTGCTCTCTTTCAGGATAAACTCCTTTAATTTTGTTTTGGGTCGGGGAGGTGCCGATGTGATAGAAGAGCCTCGCTGGATTCCACTCGGTTTGAGAATTCCATCCCTTCCTCATCACTTTCCCCCCTAATTTTCCTCTTCCTCACAGGGGTTGGAGCAGTGAATTTGTATCTGATAGTAAACGAGGTTTTTGCTGTTTTTTCCCAGAGTGAGTGCCTGGGAGGGCTGGGATGATTTATAAAACCAGCACATGGCACTGGGTGATGGTGGTGGCTGCAAGGGAGGGAAGCTGTCACTGTAGAGGCAGGTGAGACATACAAATAGACACACTACATTTCAGAAGGCTAATATCCCATTTATTACAACAGCACGCTGTCTTTTATACACTCTACAAAGTTTACACTTTCTTCATTGCTCACAATTAGTCAACATAACGTTCATTGGTGTAAAACCCATCTCCGCCTCTGTTTTCCGTAAAACTTTTCTAAAAATACTTTTCCCAGCTCAAGTTTTCTTTCCACTTACCTCATTCTCCTTCTTCTTTTCTTGGTCTCCAGGCCAATGGTCTTGGTCAGAGAATACTTCTCGAAACAAACCTCATTCATTAACCCTCTCTAGCCCACAGACCAGCTGTGGGTCCTACTATAGGAAGCAGCGTTTGATCCTTCAGGGCTGGCCCCAGGATCAGAGCCAGGCACTGATGACTCCCCAAAGATGATTTTTCCAGTGTTAATTGTGGTTGCTTGAATAATTACATCCTCCCAAGCAAGGGAGGGAGGTGTCTCCTTTGATGGAAAACATCCCCTCTGAGGGTTTGGGGGAAAAAAAAAACAGGACACGGTCACTAAGTGCTGTTCCTTAACTGAAATGATGGAGCTTAAGCTTAAAAAATAAAGGTTGAAAAGAAGGATGAAAATTTGCTCTGAGAATGTGTGTGCACAGGTGGATTTGCATGGGGGGAGATGCATGGGAATAAGGTTCAGTTTTGTCTGATTTCACTAGAAGTCCTCACCATTTTGCTAACCCAGCTTTCTGAGTAAAACCTGGGACAGAGCAGCAGTGAATGTCTGGCTGTGGACAGCAGGGTCTTTCTACTTGAGTTTGAAATCAATTAAAAATTCTTTTCAGAGTAATACATTTGGATTACATTTCTTTTTTCACATTTGTTTGTCTTCACTGCATCTTTAGCTCAAAACATCTCATTTTCGCTTTCTCCTGCAGAAAACCCATTAGCTCAGAGGTAAAGATGAATATGACAATCTCATAAAAAAGATATAATAGAAATCTAATGAATGCATCTCCATAATAAACTGATAACAACATCAGAGAAAATTCTGAGAGAAAAAGGAGCCCTGAGGATGCACGTGGAAAGGAAAATACTTGTTGCACCTGGATCATTTCAAGATGAGGAACAGGCTCTGCCTTCCTCCCATTTTCAGGAGTGAAGCATTCACAGAGAAATATTAAAAGTGGGGAAAAAAAGTTTCTGAAGACTGATAAAGCACTGGTTTAACTTGGTTTAAAATAAAGGGGCTGTGGGCTGTTTCTGCCCTAGAAGAAAATATCTTTCATGATTTAGACTTAAACAAAGTTTCTTGAACTCTAAATTTGAAACAGCACATTTAAAGGCAGGTGGGTGGAAGGCTGTGGAGGTGGGAAAGTGAAAAGACAAAGGGAAGAGAGCAGGGGAGAGCTCTTGGGAATCTGTTCATGGAGAGCTCTCAGAAATTTTTGAAGTTGAGGAGATATTATGTTAATGTAAGTTCTAATTGCTAGGCAATAAACAACACCCACCTGCTGACTAAATGTCAGGACCAAACTTATCTCTAAATCTGCTTTGAAACAATGTCAGTCATAGTATCACAAACAGATTGAACTCATCTTTCTGTGTTAAAATAAAAATAAACCAGGATTTTTAATTACCCAGAGTTAGAGACTTCAGGTATTTAAAAAAAAATAAAACCAAACAAACAAAACCCCAACAAATCTGGCAGTAGGTGGTGAGAGCTGCAGAGAGCTGTGACTGTGAGCCAATTATGAAATAAAACCCTCTAGAAATGCATCCATGTATGCCACACATTAATGGCAATACTTCAAGGGAATGGTTTTCCTATTCTTAGTAACATACCAGGCTGGAAAAGTTTCTAGGGATTTAAAGTGTATTTTCTGCAAGCAGGATGGTCTCCACATACAGGGATGTGCTGCTAACCTAAACACTCGCAGTTTAGGTGGAAAACTGAAAAAAAAACCAACTAAAAATCCAAACAAAACCCAGCACAAATTAAAATCCAACCAACAGCTGTGGGAAAATTCCTCTTGATGGATTCAATCTTTGCCATTCCTTGACAATCAGCCTCCAATGAGCAGCTTCTCCCCTCGCGCTCCTCATCCTTCATGGACCCTAAGGCAGGAAATGGGAAATCCCAGCCAAGCCAGGGAAGCAATTCTGAACAGAAATAGGGCAAAGCAACCTCATTTTGAAATAAAAGAGATTATTTCCAATTCACTTTTTCATTGCATTAAGCCAAAAGAATTAGGAGTCTTCAGAGTTAACAAAATGCATCTGCATTTTGAAATTTGCTTGGTGATGTCCAGCTTTCACTATTTTTTGGTTGTCAGGCCTCTGAACAATGCAGCAGAAAAGGCCTCCTTTGCTCCAGATATCAGATCCTGGGCAGGAAGATGGAAGGGGTCTGGAATCCTCTGTTTGCTTAGAGTATGGCAAATGAATAAATGCATCTATGTATAATTAAAACTCCATTTAATTCTAATAGTCAGCAAAATGCTGTGGAGTTTGGACTTAGTCTGTTCTTCAGCTGAAAGGGCAGTGCTTAATCCTAGTATTAGCTCTGGCTGCTGAGTTTCTTTCTGTTCAAAAATACATTTTGTGCCTTTATTTAAGGAATCCTCTTTCTATGCAAATGCAATTCCTCTGAGAGAGGAGCAGGCAGGGGGAACACAAGTTATTTAAAACAGGCTATTCAATGTTTTCAAAAAAATTAAAAAAAGAAAAGAAAAGAAGATTCTCAAGTTATTTAAAGGCCATGGGACTTACATACCCAAGAACAACAAAACCCTGAGAATCTGAATCAAAGCACGTCACTGAGCTTTTCCTCCACTTTCACTGAATGCAAATGAGAACATGAATTAACACAAACATCACACAGCCAGGAAATAACAACTTCAGCTTGCAGGAGCCACCAGCGTTGTTGTGCAGCTGAGTCACACCTGAATGGAGGAGAAATGGAATTATGATTGAGCAGACAGGATTAGGAGCTTGTAGAGACCAAGGATGGCCCAGCAGTGACAAAACCAGCTTTGGACTTGGGAAAATAAATTCACCTCTCTCCTCTACTCCAGCCTTCCTGCACAGAGCTGTTAGAAGAATAAACACATAAGCTCAGAGGCACTCTGGTACCACTGCAGAGGGGACCAGGAAAGTGCATAAATTCTTGGAAAGGAGCTTGGAAAGCTCTTTCACATTTATTTCTCAATGTGGACAACATTTCACAGCAAGGGTACATTTACACAATGTACATTTACACAATTTACTCACCTGAATTTGGGAGTGGATTAAGTGAAGCCTGTGTGCAGGATGACAGGATCCTTGTGGGAAGCTAATGTGAAGCAGTTACTTTGCTTTAAATTCTTGTTCTACCTTGCTGTGCAATAGCTTTCCTGTGTAGATAAACATAAAGAAAAAAAAAAAGAAATTGGCAATATCTGTTAAGTCATTTTTGTAATAACCAGTTTGCCATTATCCATCATTGAATTGAAAGTTACCTTTAAAAGCTTTTATCCTATTAGGATAAACAAAGCAGAATCAGGGGGTAAAAAATTCACCACAAAAGGCAACCAATTGACAGAGGGAGGGGAAACACATTTAAAACAAGGTATTTGGGAAGGATCAGGGAAATGTCCACTTCTGTCTGTTTTTGGGCAGTGAAGTGCAGTCTGTCGCCCTTCCAAAGGACATTTAAATATCATTTATTGCAGAAGGGTGGGGAGAAGCAGACAGTCAAAGAAAGCAGATGCTAAACTGAGATCTGGAACGTTCTGAGCCCCCAATTTAACAGAGAAAGAAAACTCGTGGAAAATAATCCAGCTGCAGCAGGAACATTTGAAAAGCAATGACAATTAATGTGCTCCCAGAGCAGCAGAAGGTAAAAGTACAAAAGTGAAGCTCTAAGTTAGCATTAGTAAAGGTTGTTAGAATCAGTGTGGTTATTTCCTTCAATTGCAATCCCAGCTGAAGTTATTTTTCTATTTATAAATTATCCTTGGTTTGTTATGAGGCATTTCTCATGTTTATAGGTCTCTCAGTAGAAGCTGAAGAGTTTGGATCTCTGTGGAAAATGAATATAACCTTGGAGTCTTCAAGAAAACTGTCTTTATATTACACCCATTAGAGATGAATCTATGCATTTAAAACCAAAAAGTGCCTAAGCATGCAGGCAGAGGTTTCCCAATTGCTCCCACTGATTTCCATCACAGGTATTTATCAGCAGTGCTGGGTAAATCATTGCCTCTATAAATTCAGCCCAGCCACATGGGATTGTTCTGTAAAACACAAAAGAGTTCTACGCTGAAAATAATTCTCACCCAAAGAATTTGCTGCTTTCCTCAGCAATCAGGGAGAGATCCCTCACTTCCTGTGCCATCCTGGCTCTGAAAGAGTCAGGAGCAGCCTGACAAAAGGAATATTGCTGGAGTGTGTCTCAAACAACCCTGGAGCTGCTAATTCCAGCTGCTTGGAGTAAGGGCTTGAAAGCTGGCAGGGAGCATTTTTGATTTTCCAAGGTGGGATACTTATTTTCACACACGGGGCCATGCAGTGACTCCTGCACACACAGCCCCAAGAGCCACGAAATTCCACTCTTTATCAAGTTAGAGACACAAAAAAAAAAAAATCAAATACTTTCAATCTGACAACTTTATTTGGGTGCAGACAGCTTTGTCCCTTATTATTCTCTAAGTATCTGCCCTGCTGGTAGAGTTTGAAATTATTTATTGCAGGGAGCTGACCAAGAGTTGTTTATTCACCAGAACACCCCAAATTGTAACAAGTCCTGTCTTGGAGCTCTAATCCTCCCGACTTCAGGGTTTTCTTTAAATTCTTCCTTTAAAATTCTGCTTCTTTTCCATTAATTGAGAAGATGGAGACTGGCATCCTCAGAATAGACTTGATATTTATTAAATCCATTAAATGATGAAAAGGGAGGTACCAAAATGCCTGGCCAGTGGATCTGTTCTGTTTGCAGCATCTGCTGTTTCAATATTATGAAATAATAACTTTGAGGCATCATTCAGCTCTTTGAAGCTCACAGCTCCAGGCTGCTATGGAGGCACACAAATGACTGGAGCTTAAAATAGGGAGGCACATTTCTATCACCAAGAATGCTTTAATCAATCATTACAGCAAAAATTAAAATTCAGACCCTTAGTCCTCACAGTCCAGGTCATTGCACTCCCTGCATGGGTAAAGAGCTGTTTGGGGGGGCTTTATTTGGATGCTTAGGGATTTTTTACCATAATTGCACACTCCAGATTTTGGCTACTGCACCAAGCTGTAGTTTCTGGCTTCCATTAGCTATAACTACTCTCAGTGTTTATGCAATAAGAGTTCAAAGTATATCTTTATGCCAATTCTCATTCATTGCCAGCTCCTTTTTCTTTCTTTTTTTTTT
>VWZS01006869.1:156716-174264 GCA_013397075.1 Rhabdornis inornatus
GTTATGTATATTAATTTTATTTAGCCATTGCCTAAATAAATATAATGGCTAAATTTATTTAATAATATAAGGCCAGCACAGGTTTCACCCTCTCATATTGTTAATCCACACATCCCATGACAAATATACCTAAATAATCCCAAATATTCAGCACCTAAAGCCACACATCAGTGTTAGTTGCTCCACGGAGGAGGCTGAAACAGCTGAAACCTTAAATTNTGGAGGGCGTTCTGTACAAAAAACCAATAATATTTTCTCCCAGGACACTTGAGGGGAACAAGTATTTACCAGCAAAATCTACTTACTACGTGCTGGTGGAAAGGGCGTTAATTATCGACGGGTAAAATGCCCATTAGCAAATTCCACACATCAATGGATGGGAGGGAAGGCTGATAATGGCACTGGGAGCTCAGAGCCCAACAAAACTGCCAGGACAGGGTGAAACCACAGCGGAAGCACCGATAATTGCATTGACATGGTGAACATTTTTATTTCTTTTATGATCCCCCTATTTTTAGAGGGATCACTGAGGTCTTCCAGCCGTGCAGTTATTGCCCTGGATAATTAATGGACAGGCAGGAGCTGCCTTGTGTCCCCACAATTGCCATGCTGGGATGGTTTCTGCCATTCCTTACATTTATTTTTTTTGGTCATGGTGCCAAATGATTTTTGTCTTTTTCCTTTTATTATGGTCAATATGTGTGAAGAATATTCTCTATTCTTTGCACATCTATTTGGAGCCTATTAGCTACTTTTCCCAATATTTTTCCCTTCCCTGATCAGCAAAAATTCCAAACATATTCCAAGGCTCCTGTTCTTGATTCTTCCTAGGAATCAAGGTTGAGACCAGCTCTTCGAGACATATTTTTAAAACCAAAAAATATATTTCCTGTCTGAGGAGGGAGGATATAGAAGGGGCTTGAACCAGGGTAAAACTACCTCACCTCTTATGTCTCTAAGTGGGGACTTTTTTTCCCCCAATTATGCTAATTTGCTAAACTTATAAAACCGTATTTTTATGGAAATTTTCTGGATCTGCCCCCGGAGGCCTCCAATATTATATTATATTGTATTGTATTGTATTGCATTCTATTCTATTACATTACNTCCTTGAAATTTGAGGCATCTCCCTGAGATTTGAGGGTGTGACTGAATTATGAGGTGAATCTGATAATGTGTACTTGTAGCTGGTTAGGGAAATAGCAATTAAATCAATTAAGTATGGCTTGATTGTCTTTTAATCCATTTGGAGCTCTTTAACCTTGTCAGGGCACATTAAAACACTTCTGTTATAATAGCAATATAGTTACTGGCTTTCACATTTATCTGTTAACTTTTACAAGTTATTATTGATCACAAATATTTTGATATAATGCAATTTGTAATCCCTTTTAACTGCTTTTTGATATAGTATAATCTGTCACTTTTATACACACTCTATATCTTATAAATAATAATGTGACGAATATATTATAGCTTAAACCTTCACATAACAGTAAAATAAAGACTATGTAATGTCAAATACTTTTATTTGTCTAACTCAGATAATAGTACAAAGTAACTATATTAATTCAATATATTTATAGACTATCTTATCTGAATGATAATAAGAACCAGAACACCAAGAGAAAAATTTACTACTGTCCAGTTATCAAGTGTCAAAACAACAGAACCTCAAAAAAATAAATTAATTGAATCTATAAGATAACATACAGACAAATCAAAAAGGTAAAACCAAGCAAAAAAATTCCCAAAACATATAAAATCACAAGAATATTTAAATATGTATAACCCTCATAAAAATACATATAACCAATGCAATGAAAAAGTATATCAAAATTTGCTTTAAGCTAACAGTGTGCTTTTGGCAGTTTGTCAAGCACCCCAGCTAGATGTTATCCCTTTTATTTTTTATTAAACTTTTAATTTTTTTTTTAANCAAATATTTTGATATAATGTAATTTGTAATCCCTTTTAACTGCTTTTTGATATAGTATAATCTGTCACTTTTATACACACTCTATATCTTATAAATAATAATGTGACGAATATATTATAGCTTAAACCTTCACATAACAGTAAAATAAAGACTATGTAATGTCAAATACTTTTATTTGTCTAACTCAGATAATAGTACAAAGTAACTATATTAATTCAATATATTTATAGACTATCTTATCTGAATGATAATAAGAACCAGAACACCAAGAGAAAAATTTACTACTGTCCAGTTATCAAGTGTCAAAACAACAGAACCTCAAAAAAATAAATTAATTGAATCTATAAGATAACATACAGACAAATCAAAAAGGTAAAACCAAGCAAAAAAATTCCCAAAACATATAAAATCACAAGAATATTTAAATATGTATAACCCTCATAAAAATACATATAACCAATGCAATGAAAAAGTATATCAAAATTTGCTTTAAGCTAACAGTGTGCTTTTGGCAGTTTGTCAAGCACCCCAGCTAGATGTTATCCCTTTTATTTTTTATTAAACTTTTAATTTTTTTTTTAAATAAGCCCTAATTCTCACACTTCTGTTAAAACAACTATTGAAAATGCCTTTTGAGACAGCACACAAATGCAGCGTTCTGTGCACAGGAGCAGCACTGAGTGTGTCCAGCACTTTTTATTTTCCCTTTTCTCCAATTGCTCAGACAGTGCCACAGCAGAGTCTTTGAATTTGTGTGTGAAATTTAGAAATTTAGAGATTTAGACTAGCATGTTTATATTTCTGTAAATATGATGTAAATATTTCTATTAGATTGACAAAAATGCTGCGTTTGGCTTAATCCAGCTCCCATGAATGCTGTGCTTTGAGTGAAGCCTTTTGGTGATCACCTTCTGTATTATAAACTGAGCTTAAATACAGCACAGAAAGCACAGCCAACAAAAATGAGCTGCACCATGGTTTTCTGCATTTTTTACATTGATCTGGTTGAGTGTTTTTAGATGGTCTGGTTACTAAAACACTTGTTTTGTGGTGAATTTATTTCATGATGGCTATTTTAAGGGACGTGACATGAGAAGTTAAAAAATTTGGTATGTTGAAAATATTGAAATATTGAAAATTATAGAGAGAAAATGTAAATTGTAGGGGATTCCTGTATTAATATCCAGCTTGTGCTGGATATTTATTAATACCCAGTTCACTTGTGCTGCAGATTAAGCCTTGTGCAGCTGAGTGGGTAAAACCCTGGAAAACTCACAATTCCTATAGGAATCTCATTTTGGATTTGTCCCACTGAAGAATGGCAGGAGCTATAGGGTTCCAGTGTAAACTACAATGAAACAAGCATCAGGAAAATGCAAACAGAAGCCTTTAGGATCTGCAGTTCCAGCTTCCACTTTTAGAGATGTCAGTATGGGGCTTGCACCATGAAATTGCCTTCCATGTGTTAAAACAGGCAGTCATTCTGAAATAAAGGTTATTTATGCAGTCCAAGAAGAATAAAACTATCACTGATAACCTGTTCTGGCAAGGAAGCAAACAAAAGTGAATAAGAATTATTCATATTTTGTGGCAATATAGTTCCTGACCCTTGGTGTGTTTCAAAAAGGCAACTACAACAGGTGTATAATTGGATGTAGATTTTTGAATATTTCAAAGCCTGTAATTCTTTCTCCGGGAATTTATTTCAATTAATCCTTATACCTTTATGTTTAGAGATTAGGAGCAATGTTCCACTTAAAAATACCAAGTACATACCTGGGTCCCAAGCAGAAAAGAAGAAAATGAACTGTTTTACTTGAATAGCTGCTAGAATGAAATACACAGAGGAGAAAATCTCATTTTCTTCATTTTCCACTCACCTAACTTCACCAAAAGGCAAGCTCTGACAAATAGTTTTGTTTAATAAAAAAAGAATAAGAAATTCTACATTTATTTATTCTGATGAAAATCACATCAGTGTTTCTTCTTGATGTTCCTTACTGATCTTATATCATTGCAACATAACAAATACAAATTATTCAGAAGCCTGTGCAGATCTTGAGCAGTAAGAATAAAGGAAGGGACTTAATAAACCTCCAGGAAAAAAAAATCAAGGTACAATTCCCATTAGACCCATTAATTACTGCAGAGCTTTCAAACCAACATAAATTCAAAGCAATATACTGATGTCAGAGTAGAAGTATTTGTTCTCAGATAAATATCACACAATATCAGGTAAATCTGCTGACTGGGAGTGATTTATTTTTGGGGAGTTGTGTTAATTCCAGATTAAATCTCTGATTTATGGCGCTGCTGGGAGCGCCAGCTCCTTCCTCCTGGTAATGGAAGCTGCTACAGAGCTGGGATGCTGAGATGGAAAAGGCATAAAGCAACCTGAACAAATAAACTCATCCCCTCCTGGAATATGGGAATTGCTACAATGAGCTTCCAGCCAGGCTGAATAAATCCCTGCCAGGGCAGTGCTGGGCTCAGGGCTGGCACAGGATCCCTCAGATAAGCCAGACCCTGCTCCCACAGCTTTGCCCAGACCATGAAAAGGGATCCCTGCTCTGCAGGAAACATCCCACAGCCCTGGAGCACCCCAGGGAGAGGAGGAGAATCCCAGGTGAGGAGGAAAGATAAAAGCAGCCAGCAGTGAGGGATTTCCCAGCCTGCACTGATGTGACCATCCATCATAAACTGGGAATGCTCACATGTCCCAGCATGGAAAGGTGCAGAACACAGATTTATTATGGTCCTTTCTCCCTCCTGTCTGTGCTCCATGAATCTGCAGATTATGGGCTGTTTTTCTCATTGTAAATACATGGAATGGGCCAAATGTGTCCTTTCTGTAAGTGCAGCAGCTGAATGAGATTCCTTTGGCTCATCGTGCCTTAAAACCAAGAAAAAATAGACAGGACACACTTTGAGGTCCTGTTCTCTCAGGAACAAATGAAATAAAATTGCCACTGATTATATGCAGCACTGCAGAGAAAAAACCTTCTCAAATTCTCTTCCAGTTTCTTTTCCTTTCTTCTTTTGTTTGTTGTGGACACTCAGTATTTCCAGAAGGAAACATTTGTACCTGGGCAAGTCAGAGGACGTCTCCCTGGTATCCCATTGATTTATTATGGGAAAGTTTGGCTTCATGGGCAGAAGTGTGTGAGCAGGTGAAGTTGCACCCACAGATCAAAAGAAAATGACCTATTGTTCCCATATTGTGGATTTAGTACAACCAACAATGTGCCTTCTTAATTCCATCAATTTTCTCCAGTAATTCCAAGTGGATGCAAGTTTTCTCTGAGTCATAGGCAATTTTAGAAAAGGGATACAGGAGCAGATGAGGGGGAGAAGAAGAAATCTTTTAAGTGGCAAAAAAAAAAAAACTCTTTCAAGAAATTCCAGATGACCATTTAATGTTTGATGTTTACACCATGCAGCGAGTCATGGTGATCTCAGAAGTTAAAACCTGTGACAGCAAGGAGTGTGCTTCAGAAAGGGATATTTATAGGGAAAAATAATTGGCAATTCTGTCCTCTTTTGTACATCTCAGAGGGACTTTATTCACTCAACAGCTTCGCCCTGATATTCCTTTAAATTCTCAATCTGTTTCCTTTTCAGCTGGGACCTCTGTGTAGAACGGTGGAGATAGCAAAAGTGTGTCCTGACATCCAAGAACCCTTTCTCTGCTAGGGTTTCTTGGAGAAAACAGCTTTTTCCTCAACCTGCCACCTCCCCCCAGGGACAGAGGGATGGCACTAGCATTAGCACAATTAATTAGCTGACAACTGATCTCCCATCCCACCTTTCCAGGCAGCCCAGCAAATGTTGTACAAAGTCCTCAATTAAAATAACTTGAGTTGGTGATAAAAACGTGACATTCCTTTCCATTACGAGTGTCTTGAATGCAAGAAAAAGAGGGGCTGAGACTTTTATGATGCAGAGGGTACAACGTATGGTCCTGTAGTACACTTAGAACTGGCCTAAATTGTGCCTCAGGTGCAAAAGAGCCACACTTTACATTTTAGACTGTTTTTCCCTCTTCAATTTTTTTTCTTAAATAAGCCACTTGCTTTTAGTGGTGATATTTATTGTTGCCACTACAGCATTAAGCAGCAGCCACTGGGGTGATATTTCACTGAGCAGCTAAGGCAAGAAACGCTGCAAAACCAGCCAAAGCCAGGAGTGCCCAACTCCTCTGGAACAGGTACCTGTGAAAATGAGGGATTGCCTGAATCTCTCAGCATTTTCTTTGACAAATGCCTCCAAAAGCAGAGAGTTCATTGGTTTGGATTTCAGGATATGCAGAGCTAACTTCCAGCTCTGTGTTCAGAGTGAGTTAGCTGATATCATTTAATTTCATCTCCATCTGCCTCCTGAACAGATTTGGCGTGTGTTCCCGAGTCCCCATCTGTGTCTGTGGGCTGGGTCAAATGATTGTACTCACAGACGTCATTTGGGATTCTTCTGGTTTGGGGCATTCATGAAAACCAGCAATTCATTGGCAAATGGCTCTTTAGTCATTCTGGGCTCTTCCCACATTGTGCTTGTCAGCCACGAGATTCCTCCTGGACCTTTGTGCCCACTGGGCTGTGGAGTTGCTTGTGCTACTGAGGGTGTAAAGCCGAATCTCAGAATGGTGGAACATAGCCCCAGCAGGTCCTGAGAGGCCAAAAAATTTATTTACAACTCTAGATCTGATGGAAAACACTCTGTTTGAGAGTCTGAGAGCCCAAGAATTTCTCCAGTGTGCTGTAGATTACTGACAGCACAGGTCAGTAATGCCGCTAGCAAGACCTTCCAAATTCCCAAGGAATGCCAGTGGGTTTTAAGGATGCTGGGAGCAGGACAAATTGGAAGAGAAGCTTTGGGATTAGGAAGAATCCAGCTGCTGGAACATGCAGTTACAGCTCTGCAAATAGCAGTGATCTCCTGAAATGTGATGCTGAAGATTCAAGAGGTTTGGCTGGGGCCTCACAAATTGCCACTGAAGGCTTCTCACAGCCCTGATGACACTGGGGTTTTTCTGGGACCTCCAAGAAAGTGTCTGAGATTATTTTAATTAAAGAAACTTTCCTTTCTGCATTGGAAAAGCGAGCACTGCAGAGAATTCTTGTCTTCGAGGCCTTTAGCATAAATTAACTTGAAAACAAAAAGCTGCTGCGAAGTTTTCTGCTGCCAAAACTTTCAGCCTTGCGCCCCTTTTACCTGTGTAACTGGTAACTGCTGAGCAGAAGAATTTTCATCCTCAGAATGAACTTGGTCACCCTAATCTTTGACAGAAAAACACCAAAAATTTCACTGCACCTTGATGAAATGAAGAGAAATAAAGACAAGGTGATAAATATCTCCCTCCACACATAATAATCAAGGTTTAATAGCTTTGAAAGAAAACTTTGCACCTTCCCCATCAACCCTTACACAGAGTAATGCCTAAAACCTTTTTTTTGCAGCATTTCCTTGGTGTTTTTTCTGTCTCTCTCCTGCCAAGTAGCACAAGCCAAGGCAGGGCTGCAGCAGGGTTTAAGCCCAGCCCTGCTGCTCCCTGAGAATTCTCCTGCTTCAACCCAACAGCTCAACGAAAAAAGTCCAGCCAGAAGTTCTGCATCCACAGGCAGTGACCCATCCCCAGGAAATCTGACTCCTGGCTTCCTCCTGCACTGCAGAACCTAAATTTAGCATCCTCAGCAATGCAGACCTCAGCTGCAAGGGTCTGTGCCCTGGCTGCTCCTGCAGGATCCTCTTTTCCCTGATGGACTCTCAGGGCAGCGAGGTGTGGATGCTCCAGAGCATCCCAGGCTTTCCTGGCAGCGCTGATTCCCTCCTTGCATCCCCCCCACACATGGAAATATCTCCTCCCAACAACACCCTGCAAAGCTTTATTTGGTAGCCACAAAAAAAGCTTTTTTTTTTGGTAGCACAGTGCTGGCTCTGGGAGAGCTTGCACTGCAGGCTCCAAAGCAGTTTCAGTGCAGTTTTCCCTCTCTCCACCTCCCTCTCTTCTCCCCTCGTTTTCCCTGACACTTTTTTCGGAACACTGACTTTCCAGCTCCAGGCAAAACAGCCGCTGCTATTTTTCTCTCCATTTTCAAGGATCACCTCGAGTGAAACTTTGTGGCATTTTAAGAACAAGAGCATTTATCTGTGTTATTTATATAAACCTCCTCAATTAACCCCTGGATTTCTGTTTGGATTAAAAACTAGATTGCCAAGAGGGTGAGGGTGCCTTCATCTCAGTCCCACATCCTCCCTCAGATTCGTAGCAAGAAGATGTTGTTTAGTCATGTTTGAATTACGTGGTGGGGGATGGATTACTATAAAAAAAAGTTATTTTCAGGATGGATAAGGCACCCTTTGAATGTTGAATACTGAGTTGGAATAATTGACACATTTCAATTCATAAATGCCTGAAGTGCAACTAAAAATATGTAAATAGTCTGTAATTACCAACTTTATGGGTCTATTTTCCTGAACACTTCTGGAGAAAGTGAGACCCTACAGTGTGAAATCTTCATTCTTGTAAACCACAGCATCCTGAGCTTCTAAAGATGTGGAATCTGGCCTAACAAATTTTAGTGTGCTGCTTCTTTTCCCTCCTTAATCTCTGCTGATGTTCTGAAAGCAGTCCCTGCATTCCCATGGGACTGCAAGCTACTTCTCAAAAACCTTGTAATAAGCAAAGTACATTTCACATTTAAGTTTTCTCCCAACAAGTACCAGGTCAGTATAAATTATTACAATCTCAGCATCAAACTTGCCTGTCAAGATGTTCTTTCAATACAACCCAAATATTCCAACACACCAGGGATCATTTCTTCTTCTATAACCAGACAGGCTGTTAAGGGGGGAAAAAAACCCCCAAGTGTACATCAATATAACATTGTTTTTGGTAATTATACAAATATTAATGAATAAAACATAATAAAAATAGAAATAATAATGAAAATAATTCTTTCTTCTACAGAACCACAGAATAATTTACGTTGGAAAAGATCCTCAGGGTCATCAAGTCCTACCTTTGGACATGGGATATCCAAGCCCTGCACTCTAAGAGGTTCTGCCTCAAAAGCCACTCAGCAGTAAAACCAAGCACTGAGATAAAGTGAAATTAAAACACTTCTGGTCTGTTCTATTGTGGCCAAACAGATTTGATTTGGCTGATCCACTCCTGTAAACACTACAGATGTGATGGGGCCTGTGAAACCACTCCACCTTCCACCAGCACAATGAGAATAAATTAGGACAAATTACAACAGCATTAAACAACAGAAACACACCAGACTTCACAGTCATGCCTTCTGGAAAATATTTTTTATCTGGGGATTCAATTAAATTAGATCCTCTCTACATGTGCTTATCAGAACAGGCCAAATTCATTTCATGCAGCAAAATTCAGTGAGCAATTTCGGTCCAGTCGCTTCAGAACCTCCTGTACAGTGCTACAATATAAAGACATCATTTAAACCAAGGCAGAAAATTAATTAGAGCCATCCTAACAATTTTGCATCTTTAATTTGGATGGGAGTTCTTTGCAGAACATCTGTGCTCCCCTCCCAGCCAATTGCAAGCAGAGAGGGAAGAGCCACAAGCAGGATGTTTGATGTCTCCTCCCAGAGACCGATTTACACTCACTAAAGCAAACACAGCTCGCTGCAAAACTTGCCAGCACTCTGGGCTCCTTCCACCTCCTCATTTCTGCTTCCTGGCCAGTGGAAAATCGTTGGGGTTCAAAATGCCACTCAAGGATGTATTAAAGCCCTGGATGCCTCATCAAGTAAATTGGATTGTTGTGACACAAGCTGACAAGCTGGTTAAGGCTTGTGCCCTTCCCTGAGCTCAGAAATCACAGATTTGAGAAGACCTGACTGTGTGAGGGACAGCTGGAATGTCTGTCTTAATTTTCCCAACTTCTGAATGGTTTTGAAGTCTGTAATTATCCTTTTATGTTCTGGAGAGTTCAGCTCTGTGTGGGGCTGCTGCTCTTCCCTGTTCCAGGTGTCCTTGAAGTGCTGAGCTGGTCAGGAAGGATCAACTCCAGTGGAGCCTCCAGACCTGCTGGGGGTTCAGGATGTGCTGCCTGCTGGAGGAGAAAGCAGAACAGTTATTTTACCTCAAATCCTCTGCCTCAGAGTAAATGCCAGCAAGGCAGGGGCCTTTTTCCAATTTTGTATTGTGTACTAGACCTTGAAAAGTTTTCTAAGACAATAAAAAAAAAAAAATTCCTTGTTTTTTGATAAAAAAAAAGAAGGGGACATAAGTGCAATGACCTTTGCAAGCTTTGGAGTGTCTTCTCACAGAGAAGATAAAACCATTCTTGTGGACTTTTTACTTTAGTGGTGTGAATGAACTGCCACGTGTGCATGGCAGTGATGTTACCTGACATATCCAAGCAGGAAATAACACCAAGGAAGGGGGAAAAGCTGAGTGTAAGTGAGTTCAAGGAAGGGAGAGACCTGCAGATCTCATCCTGGCAGGTTTCTCCTGACCCTTCTGCAAAAAACTGCTCAATTAAGCACCTGAGGAGTTCTTCTTAAAAGCGCAGTTTAATGTGGGGAAAAAACCAAAATATTAGCCAAGAGGTAAATCAGGCAAAACAAAGGAATGATTCCTTCAGCACCACGACCAACAAAAGTCTGTGTTTAATTCTGTCAGTATGTTGGACCACAGAAAAGGCAGGGATTTGAGTTCCTCTGGTGGTTTCCTTTAAGGGCAGACTGATGGATAGAGCCCTTCTCCTCTGGCAGCTCCAGTAAAAACCAAGGTGATCAGTCAGTGCTGAGCACACATCAGGATTTCAGTTATTGCTGTGGGAGCTGTGAAATTAAATATGAGCCCAGACAGCCTCATATTACAGGCTGGAGTGATAATAAAGATTATCTGTAATAACATTTTGTAATAATACAACATTATTAAAAACTACCTCATGAATAAAGCACAAAATGCAGGGAAGTCAGGTTAATTTATATTTATTTATGCCTGGAGCTAAATGCCTGTGAAATGCCCTGCTGAGATCTGAGTCCATAGATCAGTGCAGGGTCGTGGAATTGGGGTAAAAAGTGGCATTTTGAGGCTGCACATCCCTGGAAAAGACAGATGTGGCTCAGCTGAGAGATGCCTTTCAATCTATGAGGAATGGGAATGTTAATCCTGGGAGCAGTCTCTCAATATTGATAATGTTGCATTTGTCAGCACCCTGCTGCTTGTTTTCATTTTGCTGTTATCCCCTAACTTTGTGCCACCCATCAACACAAACTGCCTCGGGGGAAAACAGAGGAATAGCAGCGAGAAATTACTCTCAAAATTAAGCAGAAAACGGGAGGGGGGAAGTATATCTGAAAAGAAAATATTTTAACTTTCCTTTGCAATAATTAGAATTTGTTCTTGCAGTGCCGTGTTCCCCCGCAGTTACTTCTTTGACCTTCCATCAGAGTGTGGGTGAGAAGAAGGATTATGAAAATGAGATGAGCTTAATTAAAACTGTTTAATTTGTCTCATTTTTTTAAGGAGCGAAACAGCTACCCTAACTGAAAAATTTAAATATCTAGCAGGCTTTTTTTCTATTCTATTAAACAGAAATATAGTTCTAGAAATCTTCATTTTAAATATGGTTCTAGAAACCTTAATTTTTTACTTTATCAGCCTTTATTTTAAAGCTTTTGCTTTCTGTGTGAATTTCTGTGGTCAGAAAGAAAGAGAAAAATCCAAACAGAAAGAAACAGAAATCATTATTAATAAAGCGACTTCACTGAGCACTGAGATTTTTTGGGTTGCATGCATAATAAAGGGAAGTTTCAGAAATGACATGTCCTAAAACTAATTAAATTTTCCCTTCTGGAGGGTCCCATCCAGTGGGGTCTAAGTGGGAAAGAGAAATGTATTTTATTGAAGTAGAGCTCTTTTACTGGGGAGTGTCAGTGTAGATCCAGAATTATTCCACTAAATCATGAACATTATTCGAATGTCACCACTGACGTGAGATGAGGATGAAGGTGATGATTAATGCCATGACTAAATTAAAATATTTATTATTGTAATTGGGTATTATTAGCAAAAAGAAAAAATAAATTATACCAAACATACTCAGTTGCGTTTGTGTTCATCAAAGCTCATGTTTTGGGATTTTTTTGCTTGTATGGGAATTCATCAGAAACAAGAACCAGCTATCACCAACAATCACCAATTTTCCTGCAGCTCATCTGCCAAATGTCACCTAATTAAAAAGAAGCAAATAAATTAAAATCTTACTGTCACTTGGTCTAACACAAGAATCACAACATGAAAATTGCATTTGTGGCAGAACAGGGTGTCTGTTGGCATTCACAGAGGATTCTGCAGATCCCTCCTCAGCCAGGTAATCCCAGAAAAACCAGGGGATTATTTCCATGAACATTACTCATGTGAGCACTCAGTGCTGCATGTGATACAAATCCCTGCATAAAAGTGACTTTGCTGCCACCCTGATTACTATTTCTACGTGTACATTATTGTATTGCTGCTTCTTTTTTTTTCATTTTAATTATACTTGATTAGCAAAACTGCAGCACAGCAGGAAACAGGCAGGAGCAGATTTGCTGAACCCTTGCACACTCCTGCTCATGATTGCAAAGCTCTGAAAAGATTTGAAGGTCACACTATTCCTCTAATAACCATTTCTTTTCTCAGGTGGTAAAACATTTTGGAAGGTGCAGTGCTGTCAGTTGGAGATTTATTACAAAACAAGCTTTGAGGCAAAATTTACTTCCATCACTGACTTAATTAGAAATGCTGGGAATGTTATGGATGTGTCTGTTTGGGGGTTTTGTTTTTAAAATCTCCTGCAGCTCAGGCTGCTGCTCAAAAGCAACCACCCAAGGTGTTCTGCAGACTTTTTGCCTGGCCTCAGGACAATGTAGTCCTCAAATTAGGGATCCTGAAGGAGAGAAATCCAGAGGATGGGAAAAAGGAGAGAAATCCAGAGGATGGAAAAAGGAGCCCCAGCACAGCTGCAGGAGCTGGGTTGTGTGCAGTGAGCAATGCAGTGACAAATAACCATGTTTAGGGATATGTGTATCCCTACATTTACACATCAGGAATATTTATAATCCCTATTTATATCCCTGTTTACAGACATTTAGGCTTTCTGCCTGAAGACCTTAATCAATTCCATCTCTCCCTGCCAACCTTTTATCCAAGAGGACAGTGAATCAATCCCAGATAATTAAGAGGTACTTTGGGAGAAAAACTCACAGATTTTTGCCTTAAGTCAGCATCTACCAGCACAATTATGTCATCTAGCTGATGAGAGAAACAAGATCTTTTTCCTCCTTTCCTCAGATCATGTAGAAATAGGTTTGATAGTCCTGAGGGGAATAAGGCTGCCCTGCACCAGAGCAGGGTTTTGACATGATGTTTTTTCAATTATATTAGATTCAATTCAATGAAAACATGATTCTGCAGGTGCCATCTCAGTGGGTGCCCTGGAGCTGACAGGTACAAGCCAAGGCAGAAGTAAAATTTAGTGTATATTACCCTGCAAGTATTAAAGGACTGTGACTGTGTGATTCTAGACATATCTCTATGTTCTGTATGGAATATTACAGACAGAAAAGACAGAAATATGTCATCCATTCTTCTCCAGGAAAGGTGAGTTGATTTCCACAGTTCTCCAAAATCTCCCCTGAGGAGTTCTGATTTATTTATCTATTATTATGAATAAAGAGGCTAAAATGTGGCACTAGAACATCCAAATACAGCAAAATCTTTGCATGTAGTGCATGTTTACATCAGGTAGCTGCAGAGTCTAATGAAAAAGCTGTGCTTGTTTGTCACTTTTGAAACTTTGATGATGCTTTTCTCTTATCCTGAGAAAGTTTTCTTGGTTTGGTTTCAGGGATTCAAAGGCAAAGCAACTGAATCTCACATTTCTTGGATGACTTTGAATCTCAGTGTAGGAGTGATCAACATACAGATTCACTGCTCTGAATTTGCTCTTTAACACTGCTTTTTTGGGCAGAATTGTATGTAATTGGCTGCACTGGACAACATTGAATATTGGTGGCTGCTCAAACCCACTCAGGCTGCTCAAATTTGGAGGCACTTTTGCTCACACTCATAGCAGAGTGTGTTAAATCCTCCTGACTGTGAGGCTAAAAAAGAAACTTCAATGTGAAACTGAAATCAAGATCAGCTTTTCTGACTCCATTTCCCTTGTGGAAAGGACAAAAAGCTTGTGCTGAAACACAACCAGCAAGCAGGGAGGTTAGTGCAGGTCTTGTGTCTCCTGCTAATCTCTTATAAAATGTGAATGAGATTTTTCAGTAGAGTTTTAAGGGCTGCAACACACATAGAACAGTAAACAAGAGTAACAAAAAACAGTGGTAATAGAAAATAGTTTATTAAACCAAAAGAATGTTTTGCCTCCTTTTTCATGTCTGAAAAATTGCTTATAGTTTAAGTAGTTTCCTCCTGCTATTATTGCAAAGGCAAAAGGATGGCAGTTTTAGATTTCCATAAGCTCATCCATTCAAAAGCTCTTTTATCCATAATTTAAGTGATACATTTGTGTAGAAGCCAGTTCACAAAAATTTCTTTCTTCTCATATCTTTTGTAACTTCTCTGCAGGAGAACCTTTCTTTCCTTTGTGCACATTCCTCAAGTTTCTTGCTCAGAAAGTCAGCTCTTATTTAGTGCAAGCAGGAAAAATCGTGGCCTTTTGTCTTAATAAAAGTTGAAAAAAAGTAATAAAAAAGTTAACGGGCACAGTCAAGGTTGACAAAATCACATCTGTGGGATAAATAATCATATTGATACCTAATCTGGTAAATTTTTTTAGAGAATCCCAGCAACTGGAAGACTTAAAAACACTGATGTGAACATTGGTGAACTCTTCAGAAGCACAAGGAGCCACGTGGGAGGGATCAGGGAAGCACTTGGCTGAAAATCTGATGGGATCAAGTCAGATGGACACTGCAGCCTGAGGGACAGCAGGGGCTGATTTCCAGTGGAAATGACAAATAAAAGACAAAAAAGGGATAAGAGATGTGAAAATGAAAGCAACTTACTCAGGACTGATACCAGTTAAGGGTGGTGGGACAGAAGAGAAGCAAAGCAGCAATGATCCAAAACACTGAAAGGAATTAGAGGAATGGGCAGGAACTGATGCCCAGGAAGTTTCACCTGAATATGGGGAAGAACTTCTTACCTGTGCAGTGACCAAGCATTGGAAGATTGCCCAGAGAAGACATGGAGTCTCCCTTACTGGGAATATTCCAAAACTGTGGAGTCTCCCTTACTGGGAGTATTCCAAAATTGTGGAGTCTCCCTTACTGGGGATATTCCAGAACTGTGGAATCTCCTTTTCTGGGGATATTCCAGAACAGTTTGGATGCAATCCTGTGCCAAGTGCTCTGGGATGACCCTGCTGGAGCAGGGAGGTGGGACCAGTGATCCACTGTGGTCCCTTCCAGCCTGACCCATCCTGGGATTGTGTGAGCTCAAGGCAGTTTCATTGCTTAGTGCAGCAATCAGAGCCCTGACTGTCAGAATTTAGGATAATATCCATTGTTGAAGCTGAGTCATCCAGGCCCATGAGGTGTAGCTGCAACAGCTTGAGCCTCCCAGCCTGTGGACACTGTGATTTTCTAGTTCTTTATTGCATTGGAAGGGGATCAACTCCACCTCTGAACAAGAACAGAGCCTTCCCTTGCCCAGCCACACCCCACACCCAGGCCATGTTCCCCACACATTCCCTCTGGGACAGACCCAGGAGTCCTGGTGTCATCCCTTCATCATGGGTGACAACACCTGCAGCAATACTTCTCATTGTGGGGCACAGAAATCCTTCTTACAGCCAGAGCAATGAGGTGAGAGGATAAATTAAAACCTGACTAAATGAAAACGCACTTCCAAAAAGTATTAATTTGTGTGAGGATCATGACAAGGAATTACAGGGATGTTTAATTATGAAATTACCATAGCAACTTTGTGAGTACCATAGAGTCACCCTGGTGATTCTTAAACCTCTGTATAGGGCAATGTTTTTTCAGACACCAGAAGAAAGAATGTTTATGTGGTTCAGATGCCTGCTTGGTGCTTTGGCTCCCAGATTTGCTGCAATCACTGTGTGATTTGGGTTGGAGACTGATTTGAGGACTCTTTGCTGGATATTCAGAAAATCTCAGGAAGTTTTAGCTTGCTGTGGTTGGGAGGAAGCTGGATGCTGCTTGATTATAGAACTCCTATAACATCCTTCAGATTGAGTGGATTGTTGGTTCTGGTGCCCCTCTCCAGACCTTGCTCTTCTCTCTCTGCTTGTTTTTCCTGATATTCCAATCTAAAAGCTCATCAAAGACAACAAGAGATGATGCTGTACTATTTTTCTAGCTGCTGTTCAAGTGATAATTCAGAACCTGCTAAACTCCATCTTCAGTCATTTAATATTTGGCCAAATAACTTGAATAACTGGATCATGTGTAGGCTTCTACTTTGGTTCATAGCATTTACCTTGGACAGTTTTATGTTCCCCTGCATCCAAACAAGAACCACAAGATTTCATTAACAATGGACTTTTCTCTTAGCAGAAAAAGTAGCATGAGAACAACAAATCTCCCTGGGAGACAGAACAGTGTGTCTGCTCCCTAGCACTGCATCATCTTCAGCTGGCAAGACAGCACCCAAAAACACCTTCCTAGGGCTGCAGACAGATCAAGGCAAGGGCAAGGGGGATTCCTGGTGAACTTCTGCACCCTCTTCAGGCAAGATGTTTAATTTTGCTCCCAGTTATCTGTTTGTAGAATAGGGGTGATTCTCTTGCCTCACCCCTGAACTTCCTGTTGCTGGAAGTTGTTGAGGATGGAGTTGTGCCACCTCTGATCTAGACAATTTTTGCTCCCCAGTTTCCTGGACACAATCAGATTTTCTGAGCAGGAGGTTACCCTGCTGTCCCCTCCCAGGAGCAGCACTGGTGCAACACACACCTGATCTCTGTCCTGCAAACCCCATTTAGAGCTGCACCCACTCCATGGCAAGCCCTGTGTTTAATCACATTATTCCCATTATAAAACAGCCGTTGACTGATAACCCTCATGACCCTGGGCAAACCTTTCTCACAAAAAGCCTTTTCTCACAAAACGAACCCCTTTGAGCTGACAAGTCACATATTTGGGTTTGGTTGTGGTTGTTGCCTTTGTTTCTCTTTCCACCTTTTCTCCTCATGGCAGTGTGTGACAAGGGGCTTTATCCCGGCTCGGGTCTGCCCCAATTCCATCTGCACAAGGCAGGAGGCGAAGGCAGACCTGACACCCCGAATTTCCAGAGCTCAGGACTAAAATAACCTTGTCTGTCTGCATCTGTGTGCGTGGTCAGTGGCTGCTCCTTGCCCACAGATCCAGAGGATGCTTTTTGCCCCCTGCAGTCGTGGCTGTGTGTGGGAGTTGTGATGTATTTCCCTGCACTCACTTTTTTTTTCATTTCAGTCTCCTTTCATTACTCTCCCCTCAATCTTTCAGACCAAATGGGATTCCAATTAACGATGAACTGTCAGTGACAAATCACTGCCTTTTGTTTCCAGCAATGCCTGTCTTTGTTAGCTTCACTTTGCAAAAGCAACTAAATCAATGGAAAGTAAAAATA
>VWZS01006871.1:0-13477 GCA_013397075.1 Rhabdornis inornatus
GAACAATTCAACCCCCGACATAGGGAAAGCAAAGCTGTGTGCCCAAGCCAAGCAACGCAAGGAATTAATTCACTACTTCCCGTGGGCAGGCAGGTGTTCAGCTATTTTACAGCTGTGAAATGAGACATAACAATTACTTGGGAATATAAATGCCATCGCTCCAAATGTCTCCCCCTTTTCTCCTTCTTCCCCTGTCTTTATATACTGAGCATGATGTCATAGGGTGTGGAATATCCCTTTTGTCATTTGGGGTCAGATGTCCTAGCTGTGTCTCCTCACAAGTTCTTGTGCATCCCTATCCTCCTTGCTGGCAGGGCAGTACAAGAAGAACAAAAGGCCTTGACACTGTGCAAACCCTGCTCAACAATTATAATAAAAAACCACTCTATGTTATCAACAGTCTTTCCAGCACATAACCTCATACTAGGTACTGTGAAGAAAGCTAACAACCCCAGCCAAAACCAGCATATCAGTAAGCCTGTTATTTTTTTTCCCCAAAGAACCTAAGATCTGGACAATAGTACTCATGAAGCCTAGTGAAAGCTGTATGGTAAAATCCTCTAGATGGCTCTAAAATAATCTGGTTGCTTCTGTCCAATATAAATTGTGCTTCAGTGGTTCTGTGGCCTTACTAACATACTACAGGGTTTTGTGACACCATGTGCTCTGAAACAAGTGACACTGCTGCTCTCCTGTTCTCTCATCTCTTTTCAGACTCAGGTAAATGCATTATTAATTGTAAACTGCAGTATTCTGGCAACTAGTGTATTTGTCAGCACAGAACAGCTGTTTATTGATCACTAAAACAAATTCAATACAATAAACTTTGGCAGAAGCAGCAGCATGCTGAGCAACTGCTCATTGTTACAGATCACAGGTTTGAGAGATGACTATCATTGTATGTAGCTCAGAGGTGAAAACTTGAAGTATGACACATCTCTAGGGATTAACATGAAACATCACTTACAACTAGATGACCACATTTTCACTCTTGACTATTAAAATTGCTATGCCAGATTAAAACTTATTAAAGACTAAGAGGGAAGGTATATTCTCAAGAATGCTGTAAGAAAAGATACAAACTGATAAACAAAAAATAGTCTTATTAGGAGAAGTAATAAACATCTTAATTTGAAACTTTCTACTTTGGAAGTAGCAAACCAAGAAATAGGTATGCCAAAAGAACTAAACTTCAGAATGTACTTGTTTCCTATTTCCACAATATGATCCCAGTGGCTGGTAAAGGACAGCTGAGTTGCAAGAAATTGAATCACAGAATCATTTAGGTTGGAAAAGACCTTTAAGATCATTGAGTCCAACCTCTGACCAATCACCACCTTGTCAAGTAGACCAGAGCACTGAGTGCCATGTCCAGTTCTTCCTTGGACATGATTTGTAAGTAACAAAATTTTGAAATTGTAATTGAAGTAAATGTAACAGAAGTCCTCAGAATGTGAAAATGATAGAAGGAAGTCAGTCATCTCTGTGACTGGGAACAGAAGGGGCATGTGTCCCTTCAAGGTTACACAAGAATAAGCCTGTCCTTTTTAGAAAGCCTCAGAACAATTATATATCGCAGTGTATTTCACAGTGGTTTTTATATAGAATTTTTTTCTCACAAGACTAGAAATTGTAGCTTTGGATTTGGAGTCTCCACTGGAGTTTATGCTTTACCAGTGAATTTGATCTAGGGTTCTTTGGATGGAAATAAACTTGTGATTTCTCTGAGACTGCATTGATTCTGTTCTGGGTGGTCCCCTCTTCTCAGTATGTTTATGGTGGGGGGGGGTTGTCTTGGTTGGTTGGTTTTGTTTGGGTTTTTTTTGGTTTTATGAAGCTCGCTAGTTTGCTTTTTGTAGCATTGGCAGAGGGGAGAAATGATTAGTGAAGTCAACAGGTTGGAATTAAACAAAGCTGATCATAGACCTGTTAGTATGATGCATTTAAAGAAATCTGGTTGCTGGAGGATGGAGCGCTCCTGGTAGACCATTCAGAATATATATTGCTGCAGTAGCATGGTGTATGCGGGCACACCAGCTGCAGACAGGGCTCCCGGCCTATAAAGTCCCTAATAGTAGGCACAGTGTACAAGTACATACTGAAAGCAATGTATGTTTGCTTCTTGAAGGGCACTGAAATGCAAGTTTGAGATGTAAGGGGGCATGACTGCTGAATGACCAGTCTTAGCTTTTTCCCCCCAAAATTCCTTTAGCTGTTTCCCTCCTCCACTGGAAATCGCTGACCTCAAACACAGGTCAAGCTCAAGTACATTAAGGAAGAGGAGTTGGTCCTGGACTCTTGAATCTCTAGTCTAAGAAGCAGTTTTGGTTTTCCTGGCTGCAGCATTGATAACCAGCTGATTTCAGAGCTACTTCAGAACCCCAATTCAGTGTATCCCATATTCTAGTGCTTTTTGCTTTGGCAAAAGTGCCTGGAGGAAGGGGGTGTGTGAAGAGCTTTGAACTCCTCTACCACCATGAGGAGAGGTTCTTGCATAAATCAGTCCATCAGACCAAACATGATTTCTCGGGCTTTGTGTCCTTGAAGATAAATTCTTGCCCTGGAGATGAAAATGGGTAGAAATGCATAACAAGGTGGTTTTTTTCCCTTCCCTCTTTTCTTCCCTCCCCCAATAGATGGAATTTGCCAAAATCCTAACATATATTCTCAAAATTGTTTTTCTATGAATGTTTTTTTTTTTGTTGTGATGGTTTTTTGTTTTGTTTGGGTTTTTGTTTGTTTGCTTGCCTTTTTTAGTTTGGGCCCAAAGAAGGCTTTTCTGCAAGATGTAGACAAGCTTTCAAGCAATCTATGTTGGCTTAAATAGATATTAAGGAAAGGCAATAAACATCGGCCTTTGGTCCAAAGTAATTTCTTGCAGTCTTTTTAAATTTGATTTAAAATGCAGGAAGACTTTGAAATGGATGAATTGAAAGGGGCAGAGTTCTGACTTTGTAGTGCTGTTATCTTGGGTAAAGTAATATAAAGTGGAGGGTTGGTTCTGCCCTCTGGCAGCCTGGTTCTGCAGAAATGGATCAGGTGTACGGCAAGGAACATTATCCAGCCTTGTTAGTGTACTGAGAATGGACCAAGTGTTGGGCACTGGTAGAAAAATCACACGCTCTTTTTAGCCAGTGTGCCATTTTGCTCATATATGGTGGTGGTGTGGATAAGTGATTTAGGTCACTTAAAGAATCACCATCAAAAGTATTAGCAAAAGTGGTTTTAATATGAATTTATAAAAGTATGATTTAACAAAGTTTGATGGCAAGGTTCACTCTATTACTTACTACATGGATGAAACATAGAAAAGAAAATCAAGTTAGAATTGATTTAGAATCATTTACACAGAGACCGAAGATGCAAAAGGGTAAGAGAGACCCTCCTGCTGAGTCACAAGGTTCATAGTGGACCCCCTTGGTTTCTAAACTCCTGACAGAGCTTAGGTGCAACTAGGTCCAATTTTAGTATCAGGCTTGGACAATGCTTTATGTCTAATGGAATTAACCACATGGATTTCATTAGTATTAATTCAGCATGCTATCAGGCACTTACCAAGGCTCTGTTGTGAAATAAAGGGTATCTCCACCTCAGGTAAGGAATCTCAAAAACTGAGAGACATCCCAGCTCAAGGGAAGAGTCACCGGTGTGCAGTCCAGTTGCAATTTAGAGAGAACTCAAATTGGACTCATCCAAAGATCTGTTGTTGATAAAAAGTGTCTTTGCCTCCAGGAGCAACCTTGAGAGGCGTCCCAGCTCAAGAAGAGATGACTGCCCTGCAGCCACGCTGCCTAGCAGGGAGAGCTCAAAGGTGGTTTATTTAGACTGTCATATTTATGGGATAAAGTGGTTGGCTCATTGTCAAATTGCATATGATGGGAAAGGTATGCATGAGACTCCTTAAACCCACAACTTTCTTTAGTCCTTGATAAATGCGTCTTGGAGAAATCACACACTATTCATGTGTTAATTGCACAATCATGTTCCAAGCTCATATGCATCGATGCTCTCTGCTCCTTTGTGTTTCATAGAACTACGGCTCAGACCTTTACCTCCTTTGGAGCCTGTATCAAACTACTGCAGGTTTAGTTAAGGGGATTGAGTGCATCCATCACAGGTGTATGAAATGAAATGCTTTGAGAGTAGAAAAGAGGTATGTGTTTCTCTTACTCTTCATGGTCAAAAAAAATTAAGGGAAGTCCCTAGGCAATGATTTTAAAATTATCACTATCATTGAGCCAGTGTGTTACACTGAGCTTTGTGAACACGTAGAAGTCACAGTGAAAGAATAAACAAACTTACAATTATTATGAGAGGGGACACATCCTTCTTGACATATAATCTGTTTTTATAGAGAGCTGAAAGAAGAAATTACCTTTATGATGTCTATTCTATAACTTCACATAACTGTGTAATGTCTGCATCTCACATGTGGAAACCGGATCAGACCACACGTCTCCCTAGTATAGTAGACTTATTCCCACATCTCTCCCATAAAACCCTTCCTCCCCAGCTGTAGCAAATTCTGTTCACTGGTGCATAATGTTTATAGTCATCTTATTTGTGTGTTGTCCAACAGGTGCACCCAGACTACAAGGAAACAAAAATACTTACGGTAAGTTCCCAAATACCTGTGTGCTTGCATTGGATCATGTTTCTGAAAATCTCCAGAAGTAGTGTTCTTTTGACAAAATCATAGGTGATGAGTAAACTGGGGTAAAGGAAGCAATCTGCATGCTTCTGCTGAGGTACAAGGTTTGACTATATCATATGGTTGGGCACTGAAAGGTATTCATCCACTGATAGGAGAGGGTATATTGGAAAGAATCTGGGTTGGTTGCTGTTTTGAGGGTTAAAAAAGTATGGTGGGAATCAGATTGTGCGCTGCTTGGTTTCATCCTAACAGTGAGTAACTTCCCAAGGGCAGTCTAGAAAGCGTCTTGGATTAATTATATAGGGTATCCTGGTTCTTCACTAGCCAGAAACAGGACGAGGGGATGCAGAAGATGACCATCACCTCAGCCTCTGGATTTTTCCCTTTAGGTAACACACCAAAATTTCCCAGTGTCCAAAGTGCCCAATAATACCAGCTGTACAAAGCAGTCAGGTGACCCTGCTCCTGAACTACAGCAGACCCTCTCTGCTAGTGAGAGGCAGTGCATAGAGACAGTCGTCAACATGGGATATGCGCCTGAGGACGTCCTGAAAGCCATGAAGAAGAAGGGGCAGAACATAGACCAGGTAAGAGCTTGTGCAGTGGGGAAGAAACCCTTGACTGGATGCTGATTCTGCTGAGAAACAAACCTAGGTTTGCAAAATGTATAGGGGGAATATATTTATTCTAACAAGGGGTTGCAGCCTGTAACTGCTGTGATGTTAACCACTAGAGAAGTTGTCATCTGGTAATAAAGGCTCCCAAAACCAAAGTGACCACACATTTCTGATGAGAGACTGTCAACCACACCTGTGGATGCTGGATAAGAGCTGCACTGAGCTTGGGCTGGGCCCTTAGCTCCATGTCAAGCTGGGAGAGGTACTGGGCCTTCCCAGAAGCCACAAAACCATCCAAAGGAAGCTTAGCATGGCTCTATGCCATGCTTAGTGCCATGTGACAAAAAAACCAACCAACTTCCCTTGTTCTGAGCATGGGTTGCAATGCTGATGTCTCTACTTGTAGAGGGATTTTACTCCTGCAGGCTTACAACATCCCTGAAAGCCTCTTGCAAGGCACCACTGACCAACTTTCTTTTGTGTGCTGTGTTACTTCCTGCCTTATGTGTTGCCTCAAACACTTGCTAAAACCAGGTCATTGAACATTAAGCGCTGCAGGGTG
Source organism: Rhabdornis inornatus (assembly GCA_013397075.1). Classification (NCBI taxonomy): domain Eukaryota; kingdom Metazoa; phylum Chordata; class Aves; order Passeriformes; family Rhabdornithidae; genus Rhabdornis; species Rhabdornis inornatus. The sequence continues at coordinate 5,834 of VWZS01006871.1, forward strand.
AAGCGTGGCTCTGTGTCATGGATCCACTTCAAACGTTTTAAAGCAGGAAGAATGTGGCCAAACTTTCTGTGTGGGAAACCCTAGGTGGACTGTGTGCAGAGCATTGCCTGGCAGGACTGTGCCTGTTGCTTGGGGAGGAGGAGTGTCCCAGTGACTCCTTGCAGAGCTGATCTGCTTGCCCACTACCTACACATCGAGAGTGATTGTGCTGGACTGAACTGCAGTATCAATTGAAAAAAATGTCCTTTAAGATGGTGGGTTTAAATTCTGATGTATTTGCAATCTGTGTTATTTTGTGGACCTAGCATTACCTATCAGACATTTCCCCCTACTTCTCAAAATTGAGGACAGATAAGAAATTTGGCAGTGGTTTCTGTGCGTGTGAGCTGAGATTTGCAGCTCACTCACTAGTATGCTGAGTTGATCTTTAAAGGCTGAATGCTTTCAGATTGCATTAGCTCCTGTGACTGGCTGAGAGGAAGCTAAAAGCTGAGACATCTTGACTGTTGAATCTACAGTTTCATCTTAAAAAACTTGTAGTATAAAAAGAACAGTTAAATTTCTAAAGATTGGCTTGTGAGACTGTTTTGACTAGAGCAGATGATGTTCAGAGCTGGTGGGAGAACACAGGAGGACAGAAGGGCTCATCTGCTTTCTCTGAACAAGTTCTTGCATAAAGACCGTCTCAGATCTACTAGGAAGGACTTTATCTGAGTCCCTGGTGAAGCGTGGGGTAAAGTCATGCTGCACCCCCCTGCATGTACAAAGATGGTGTCTTGGTTTGAAAGACAGGTATTTGCTAAAGAAAGGCAAGAACCCCTTTTTCTGAGACGGAGAATGCAACCCCCCTCCCTTCTAATTATTATAGTTGCAAATCAGAGGCTTTCAGGCAGAAGATACNTTGCTACTAAGGTGTAGCCACAAATACTTAGCATAACAATGGAGAAAATTCCACAGAAAGAAAAGGGAACAATTCAGCCCCCGACAGATGGTATTCAGCCATGTGCTGCAAATGCTGCTCTGCACGCTTAATTTCTTTTCTTCATTCCCCATAGGTTTTGGATTACCTGTTTGTACATGGACAGCTTTGTGAGAAGGGCTTTGATCCACTTCTTGTTGAAGCAGCTTTGGAAATGCACCAGTGTTCAGAGGAGAAGGTGAGGGCACAATGTGTGCAGGAATAGAGAGAATGTGCAGTTCCTCTGGCTGATGTAATTCTGGCTTTTGTGATAATGCCACCTTGTTTCCAAAACTGACTGCTGAAGGACATTTCTGTGGTGATAAAGTGAATGTGTTAAAGCATTAGAATTATACTGTGTTCCTTTATAATTTTCACTTGCATGCATTTTTATGGAGACAGGATTTTTTATTGACCCTGCTTATTTTGGTTGCAATGTTTTGAACCCAGAGTTCTCTTGTGGGTGAGGTGCTTGGTACAGAAGCAGTTAATTTCAGAAGCAGCAAATTATCTTTAAAAACCTGCCAGCCTCCCCTGGCTGTGAATTTTCTCCCTTGTACAAATGCTTCTGCCTGGCTGCTCAGCAAATTGGGTTAGTATTCTCCCTGAAAGAAGTTAGAAAATGTTTTTTTTTAATCTGGTTCATTGTTTGGCTGTTTTACAAACATCAAAAGTACAGAGACAGGAGCAAGTAGCCAGCTCGGAAGACAGCAGGGTCTTTTAAAGTTTGGCTGTCTGTTGTCTGCCCAGTTATTATATGAAATATTTAGAGGTGCAACCCAACCCCCCAGATATAGAATAATAGAATATTTTGGGTTGGAAGGGACCATAAAGGTCATCTAGTTCAAACCCCTCCCCCATAGGCAGGGACACCTGGAAGGTGCTCAAAGCCCCAACTTTTCTTCGCAACCTGTTCCAGTGTCTGACCACCTTCAAAGTAAAACATGTCTTCCTAATAACTAACACAAACCTACTCTCTTTCAGCTTAAAGCCATACCCCCTTGTCCTATCACTCCACGCCCTTGTAAATAATCATTCTCCAGCTCTCTTGTAGCCCCTTTAGGTATTTGAAGGCTGCTACAAGGTCTCCCCAGAGCCTTGTCTTCTCAAGTCTGAGCAATCCCAACTCTTTCAGCCTGTCTTCATAGGAGAGATGCTCCAGCCCTCTGATTATTTTCATGGCCTCCTCTGGACTCGTTCCAACAGGTCCACATCTTTCTTGTGCTTGGGAGCCCAGATCTGGATGCAGTACTCTGGATGGAGTCTCACCAGAGCAGAGGGGGAGAATCACCTCCCTTGACCTGCTTCCCACACTGCTTTTGATGCAACCCAGGATACACTTGGCTTTCTGAGTTGCAAGTGCACATTGCTGGGTTATGTCCAGCCTCTCATATACTAGCACCCCCAAGTCTTTCTCAGCAGAGCTGCTCTCAATATATTCCTCCCCCAGCCTGGATTGATCTCAGTGTTTGCTCTGACCCAGGTGCAGGACCTTGCACTTGGACTTGTTGAACTTCATGAGGTTTGCACAGGCCCACCTGTCAAGGTCCCTCTGGATGGCATCCCCTCCAGTGTGTCAACTGCACCACACAGCTTGGTCTCATCTGTCACAGCACAGCCAGTCTGTAGCTGGGCAAATAATTCGGCCATAAGTAAGAAACCCAGTTCAGCTAGCCTGGTTTGATAAACTGGTCCCTGAGTGAACAATGATAGGATATATTCAAACCCAAACAGGGACTTCAACCAACCACGTTCCACCCTAAGCTGCAAACATCTCACTGGTCAGAGAGCTGGGTGGTCCAAGACCCCAACCAATCATCTATCTAAGCCTGGGGAATTCAAACCCCCTATAAAAAGGGGAAGCCATCATAAACTCAGTGCTGTTTGTTGAGGACCCTCAGTAAGTTTGTGTTGTTTCTGTCTCCAGCCAACAACCCCATCGTAACATCATCTGCTGAGGGTGCACTCAATCCCCCGTCCATACCACCTACAAAGGTGTTAAACAGCACTGGTCCCCAATACCAATCCCTGAGGAACACCACTCATCACTGGTCTCCACTTGGACATTGAGCCCTTGACTGCAACTCTTTGAGTGCGACCATCCAGCCAATTCCTTATGCACCACTGCACCCTTTAAATCCACGTCTCTCCAGTTCAGAGACAAGGATGTCATGTGGGACGGTGTCAAATGCTTTGCACAAATCCAGGTAGATTATGTCAGCCGCTACTGACATAATATATATGCCTTCTTGCCTTTCTTGGACTTTGTGATGAGCTTGCAAACAGAGGAAAAACAGTGTGAAGATGGGAGCAATGATGTAGTTCAGTAAATGAATTTGCTACTGGCTTAACCCCAAAACTGGAAATTGCTAATCTCCTGATCGTCCATCTCAACCAATTTGATTTTGGTTTGATTTTGTCATCATTTGTCATCCCTGCCCCCAAAGTGGAGCAGAGGTCCTGTAAATCACAGAGGGTTCATAAAAGTCTCATCAGTCATTCGCTTCTTGTTACTTTAATTTTTTTTTAAATTCGGGGAGGATTTGTGGTTTATGTTGGTAGTATTGTACACAGTGTGTCCAATAGGATTTGTGCTAATCCCACAAGTTTGTTCTAGATCTGAAGAGCCATTTGATATCAAGGGCTACTGTGCTGTTCCCAAAGTCAATGTAACTTAAAAAAAATTTAGATGCAACAGTAGTTGGTAGATATGGGGGAGCAGGGTGACATTAATCAGTCTGTTAGGCCAGGCTGATAAATTTTCTACTGGGAGAGACACCCCCACAGACTGAGCTTTGGTGCCCTTGCTGAAGAGGATTTTGAAAATGCAGGCCTATGAATACAGGGGACTGAAGGTGAGGCTCCATGGGCTACTGCACCCAGAGCTCTGCCGACTGTGGTGTGAGCAGACTTTCTCCAACCACTGGAAGGGGCTGTACTTGGGGTATAGAAATCCACCCTATGGGGTGCCCAATCACTGAAGACTGGCTGTGTGCTAAACCTCCACTGAGCACTGACCCTCTTTTCTCTTGCAAATAATGGACTGTCTGTGTCTTTCAGATGACAGAGCTTCTCCAACTAATGAGTCAATTTAAAGAGATGGGCTTTGAACTAAAAGACATTAAGGAGGTCTTATTACTACATAACAGTGACCAACAGAAGGCTTTGGAAGATCTGATGGCCCGTGCAGGAGCCAGCTGAAAACACATTCCTGGATTCTAATCATGCAACACAGCAAGACCAGGGTGACAATCTCAGCAAGGAGTTTAGCTTTTTTGCATATAAAGGGAGAGTGTCTGAGCAAGCCTGCCCATGCGCATCACTCCAGCATTTCTCTTTCCACTGAGAGACAACTTTCTTAAAGTAAATTTTTTAAGTGTCCTTTCCTAAGTTTTCTTTTTTCCAGATTGGCCACAGAGAGTTTAGACTGTCCAGCCTCTACTGGAATTGTACATAGGTAGAGATGGGGTGGTTTCTCCCACTCATCTTTGCACTGGAGTTGAACAGAAGAACGTTGTTTCTGAAACTAGGATGCTTTGGTTCTTTGAAGCTGCTTCCATGGTGTCTGCTTGTACTGAATTACTTGATTGTGTCATAGTCCATATTAACTGGTTAAATTTGACCTTTAGTGCAATGGAGTTTTATTTTTGGGGGGAAAAGTCAGTCTGCAACTTAGTAAAACACTGTTTCAGAAACTGTTGCTATGCATAAAGAGAGAGCCTATTCCTCTTGGGTTTTTTTACCCATGCATCCAACACTTCTACCAGACATGAGCATTCAATGCTGAGTGGTCTGTAAATTTCCTTGAAACGAGTAAGCTGTGAATTCTATCTGGACCTGCAACTTATGTTGGTTTTTGAACCTGAAGGCAGAGAGCTGGAGCTTAGTATTCTTAACCCCTCAGGTTTGTAGGATATTTAAGGCAATGCTCTGCTAGGAAATCAGTTCTCTTTTTGTTTTAAATAATACTCAGTGTGATGCAGGAGGTTCCTTTCAAGCACTTTCTTTAAAAGAGATACTTACTGCATTAGTTCCATTTCTCACACTGCTATAGAATTGCATAATAACATCTAGTAATAGAAATCAGCTTTTGGGTTAGTTTTGATAGTTAAAGTTCTAAATACTTAAAATATCAACAGTCTTGAGGAATCTTTAAAGTAATTCGCCAAATATTTTTATTCTGCTGAAGAAAAACTAACAAAATCCTCAATATAACTCCCAGTGTCATGGTTCCCATCTCTCATGCTCTTTGGCTTCAACAAATGAACAGCTTGCTGGATCCTGCCTGCCCGGGTGCTGCCTGCTCCTGTAGGCACGTGTGCACATCGTGTGTTGGGCAGAACAACCAGAGGTCTCCAGGCAGACGGCTGCAGTGGTGCAAAAACCAAGCCTAGGGATCCAAACTCATGTTACAGCATGGAGCTGGGAGCATTGAGAACTTAGGCAGGGAAAAATGACTTGGCTCATTTCCTCAGTTTAAGTTTTTCAGTAGGAGGTTTTAGCTCATCAGGACCCTGAAGGAGATGACATTTGTCTCTATTATGTTGTTAACTTTATATGACAAAACATGTAATTGGGGCTCGTGTTAACTCCTGGAGTTATCTGTGAGGTTCTCAACTATGTTAATTAACTTTCCTTAAAACAAAATGATGCTGAGAAAATATGTACCTGGTAAGTATCTAGGAGGTGTGGAGATGAATAATGAATAGGACCAGGACAGATTGCCTTGCACGTATCCCATAGTATTGAACTTCACCAGCTTCTATTAGTGGGACTGAAATTAAAACTTATCTAAGAAGGACATTCAGCAGCTGGTGGATCAGCAGCTGCTGCCTCTGTGGGTGCAGGTAAAGCAGTTGTCCAGCTTTCCTTCACAGGTGAGAAATGTGACAGTTTGAAATGAAGAAATTTGGCTCCTGATTATTCAGAAAAGCTGGAAAACAAAACTTGAACTGCTTTACTGTCACTGCTGAGAGCATTCAGTTGTGTTGCTTGTTTCAGTTTTCTCACAATTAATATCTAATCAAATCTATCTGGTACTAGACAATCTTGAAAGGGCAAGAAGTCTTGCCAGCAAAGAAACAACTACTTAGACCAAACCTCTGAATAAAATAATCTCTTCAGTTGTGTTAATGTGTGTTGTTTTTCTGGTCTCCCCACTACAGTAACCACTCTGCTTATGGAGACTGTCGTAGAGGTGAGAGCAGAGAGGTGGAGATGGAAAGTGATACCTGTAAAGCTGGCGGTCTCCTTCCAAAAAGATGTACCCCTCTGTGTCTTCCCTGGTGACACTGCTCTTGCTTTGTCAGCGAGGTTTCTGTATTTACATCTGTATTAGGTTTGCATGGCCAGGTTTTGGTAGAAGAGGGGCTATGGGTGTGGCTTCTGTGAGAAGATGCCAGAATCTTACTTCATGTCCCATAGAGCCAATGCTAGCTGGTTCCAAGATGTGCCCATTGCTGTCCAAAGCTGAGTCAATTGGGAATGGTGATAACTTCTGTGATAACATATTTGGAAAGGGGAAAACACTGGAATAGCAGCCAAAAAAGAGTTGAGAATATGTGAGAAAACTCTGCAGACACCAAGGTCAGTAAAGAAGGAGGGGGAGGAGGTCCACTCGGGACTGGAGCAGAGATTCCGCTGCAGCCTGTGGTGAAGACCATGGTGAAGCAGATTGTCCCCCTGCAGTCACAGTGAAGGAGATATCCATCCTGCAGCCTGTGGAAGACCCCATGCCAGAACAGGTGGATGCCCCAAGGAGACTGTGACCCTGTGGGAAGCCCACACTGGAGCTAGCTCCTGACAGGACCTGTGGTCCCTGTGGAGAGGAGTTCACACTGGAGCAGGTTTTGCAGCAGGATTTTGACCCTATGGGGGACTCAGGCTGGAGCAGCCTGTTCCTGAAGGACTACATGCCGTGGAAAAGGACCCATGCTGGAGAAGTTTGTGGAGGACTGTCTCCCATGAGTGGGACCCCATGCTGGAGCAGGGGAAAAGTGAGGAGAAAGGAGCAGCAGAGATGACATGTGATGAACCCCCATCCTCCCTGAGCTGATTGGAGGGGAGGAGGTAGAGAATTTGAGAGTGAAATTGAGCCTGAGAAGAAGGGTAGGGTGTTTTAAGGGTTGTTTTTTATTTCTCACTAGTCTACTCTGATTTGATTGGCAATAAATTAAATAATCACTTCAAGTCTAAGTCTGTTTTCCCTGTGACAGTAATTTCTTAGTGATATCACTGTCCTTATCTCTTCCCTTGAGACTTTTGTTGCATTTTCTCCTGCCCTGTTGTGCTGGTTTTGTATTAATTTATTTTTTGGTAAGGAAGGAAAGGAACCAGTTATGGAAATAATTCCCTGTAAGGACCTTGGCAGCTTCCTTTAGACCTGACAAAAACCAATCAGCGGCTGATTTTTAATATTGACACATTGTTACACCAATGAAAAAGTTAGATGTGCCCTTTCCATCTTTACACACATGTAAAGATGGAAAAAATCCCGTGAATCTCTCTTTTGGTTCTGGCTTCTCAGCAGGTAACTAATCTGGCCGGGCCAGGTCCCACGTGGCCCATGGGCCTGGCAGGGCCAGGCTGAGCCAGGCCCTGCCTCTGCTGCAGTGCTGTCCGGGCCAGGTCACTCCCCCCAACACGGCCAGGAGGGCCTGCGGTGCGGCCGGAAAGGGGGCCGCCCC
>VWZS01006873.1:3086-69039 GCA_013397075.1 Rhabdornis inornatus
GCAAGTTCCAGCATTCAAAAGACCATAATCACCCAGATGCAGATTACCAAATTGGACATTAGCAAGTAAGCGGTGGCTGCATCTGCTGTACCAGCCAGTGAGCTATATTTAGAGGTAGACATCCATCTGAATATTGAAAGCTGTTCCTTTCTTCTTCATGTTTTGCTCAGCAGAAATATCCATAGAGCTGCATCTTGTACCTACACAGCAGCAAAGATTTAAATATCTGCTGTGCTGCTATGTCCCATCAGACAGAAGGGGAACAATTCCTCATCGCGCAGAAAATGTGCAACTTTGCACTCCATGCTTTATCAATCTCTCTACATATTGCTTGAGGAGGCTCTGGTGAAATCTTTCTTTTTCAAATGTATCCCCTAAAATTCTATATTGCTGATGAACTGAGGCTTTGACATATCACTGATTGCTTCTAGCTCTCAGACTTTTACCTCAGCCCTCCCAGCTGTCTCCTCTCATTGTTATTTTCACCCTTCTCCTTGACAGCAATATTCAGATTCTCTACTGTATCCTTGTGTAACTCAAAGGTACATTTTAGCATCCTTATCTTTCTAGCTCACTGTCCTGGAGAATTTTTCCATATAGTGGAGTACCCAGGCTTCCTGTGTGGTAGATGGAATATAACTTTTTTTTTTTTCTTTGCTTATAGGACAAAGTTTATTTTCAAGGTATAGAACTTGGATGTTTGAGTATCATAGACTGATCATAGAATCCTAGAATGGTGTAAGTTGGAAAGCACCTAAGAGATCATCCAGTTCAATCCAGCTGCCATGGGCAAGGACATCTACTACACCAGGTTGCTGAAAGTTCCATCCAGCCTGGCCTCTCCAACACTTCCAGAGATGAGAAAGTGCTTCCATGCACACGGCTCCTCTGGGCAGCTTGTTCCAGTGCCTCACCACTCTCAGAGTGAAAAACTTCTTCCTAATATCTCATCTAAATCCCACTCTCTTTCAGTTTAAAGCTATTACCTCTTGTCCTACCACTACCTGTCCTTGTAAAGACCCTCTCCAACACTCTTGCAAGCCCTTTTTTAGGTACTGGCAGGTTGCTCTAAGTTCTCTCTACAGCTTTTTCTTCTCCAGGCTAAACAACCTCAACTGTCTCAGCCTGTCTTCAGAGGAGAAGTACTCCAGCCCTCTGAATCCCCTTTGTAGCACTTCTCTGGATTCAGTCCAAGGCATCCATATACTTCTTATGTTGGGGGTCTCTAGAAATGGATGCAGTACTCCCGGTGCTGCTCTCACCAGAGCGGAGTAGAGAGGCACAATCATCTTCCTTATCTGCTGGCCATACTGATTTTGATGCAGACCAGGATGTAGCATCACGTGAGAGACACGCACAGAGAGAATCAGTCTGTGGTCCAAATGTTCTTCAGAGTAACAGAAAAGATTGTGTGATGGATATGTGTAAAGTTGTGCTCAAGGCAAGAGATTTTGGACTACAGTTAAGAAGCACAATATAAAACCAGATGACTGATGCTTCATGGTGCATTTGGATTGGAAAGGGGACCAGCTCCCAACAAGCTGAAATTATGGAAATTACACATTGGGGATAGAAATGATGGTATGTGTAATAAAGCAGGGAACTTTGGCACGTGAATGTGGGGCACATAAATCTCCCTGCTGTGGAGACTGTTTTTGGAGGGAATGAGAACAGGAAACAAAGAATGCTTTTGTTAGAACAGGAAAATAGGACATAGGGATTGAGAAACAGTTATAGTTTTTCCATAAGGAATAACTGAGACTATTGCATGGAGTCCCTGGAATGAAGGGGAAAGAGAAGGAATCACAAGGCATATGATAATAGGCTAGGAGGAAATAGTCTAAATAGTCTTTACTGAGCTCAGAATTTTCAGCTACAACTCAGTAATGATCTCTTGGAGTCATTGTTGATCACTTTCTGGAGTTCCCAGTTCAATGTGTCACAGTGGTCAAAAAAGCCAATGAAAGGTTAGGCATCCTTGGGAGCAGGGGCTGGGCTGCATCTGTAAGCATGAAGGATAGAGCAGGAAAAGATACAGAGAAAGGCAACTGTTGTAAGCAGGCCACTGCCTCGTGAGGGGAGAGTGAAGTGGCTGGGATTCTTCCATGTGAAGAGAAGCATGAAGGGCCTCGTGGCTGGCATTTACAAAATTGTGAAAGCATGACATATGGCAAAAAGTGGATGAGAACTATTTTTTCACCAAATCCCACAGTACTGTGTAAATTCAGTGAAACTACTGCAAGTGTAAAAACAGATGAAAGGAAGTACTTTCACCCCCTCACCTGGACAGAGTGGACAGTGGTCTTCTGGAAAGTATAACCCCAAGAAGTTCTGTAGGCAGACCAACAGGTTCAAAAAAGGATCAGCAAAATCCATAGGCAGCATATGTGTGAAAGGCCAGGGAGTGCCTTCAGTACCTGGAATCCAAGGCCAGTGAATTCTAGGACAGTACTAGGGGAACAGACTTCAAAATTTTAGTCTTATATACTGTCTTTTAACAGTATTTCCTTCTGTTATTGCTGGGACAGTATGCTGGGCTAGATAGTACCTATGATAAATTCAGTAGTAGCAAATTATGTGTGACCCCCAGGATGGATCATATCCATGCTTTCAACCACGAGTGTGATCGCTGTTAACTCTGGAGATAGCTGATGGTGTGATGCTGTTTTTAGAATTTAAGCATTATGCAGCAAAATCTTTCTTTACATTTGGTAAACCAAGATGTTATATAAAAATTCCCACTTCCACTATTAATATTCATTGAGCATTAAGCCTTTGGAGGCTTGGTATAAATAGCTTTCCCTGAACTGGAATTCACAATGGCCAAAATCCTATTTCCCATATATTCCTGAATACATAGATATCTTACAGGAGCCATTTAGAAGATTTCTATAGAAGGATCTAACCATAGCCCACAATTCTTGATAATTGGTGGTTGCTATCAATGACTGTACCTTCCATTTAGCACACAAGGGGTTTTGCTACCATACTGGCCAGTGGACTTGAGTGGTTTGAAACCCTTAGAAATACATCCTTCTATAATTCATTATCTTTATGGTATGCTTTCTACTTCCCTGGCCATGTCAAACATCCATTTTTGTTGCTAACAGCTCAGAGCAGCAGTTTTTGGTCCATGAGAGGAACACAGTGACAACCCACAGATTTTCTATGGCCTCCTGATAGAGGAGTTTGATAAGAGCACAGCTGTAAATTCATCCTGCTATTGCTACAGAGAAAATGCACTGACGCCAATGCAAGTGTTGCCCAGTGTTTGGGCATTTTTTTATTGCAAAAAGGTTTTGCATGTAAGAAATAAAAGAAACAACTCAAAATACAGGTGGATTTCAAACAACAAATTTCATATTAATTCCTCATTAAAGTGAAAGGAAAATGGCCTTATATACTAATATAGGAAGAATATGGAATGTGTTTTTACTCAAAGTAAGTTCAGCATTTCCAGCATTTGAAATTTTCTGACAATCATAGTCTCAGACATTTTCTTTATTGTAATCAGTATTTTTCTCCCAATCAATCTGAAGTTATCTACTTTTTACTGCCCTTTGTGGGCTTTGAAGGTTTTTTCCCTTAGACATTAAATTTAAATATCCATCCTTGATTTCTTTAACTGAAAGTTCTGCCAGGCAGTTGTGGGCTTGGAAGTGAACGTTTTACTGTAAACTTTTTTTGTGAGCTGTTCTCAGTAGTGTATAGGAAACTTTTTCAGTTCTTGCATTACTTTCACACATTATGCAAATCTGTGTACATGAGATTAATTTGCTTTGTTTTCAAAGACACCAATAATTGAATGTGTTATAAAAACAGTCACAGGCTTATATTACTATGGAAATGTAGTAAATGCTTCAGAAAGGTTTTCTTAGTTCTCTTCAGTAATAAAATTAATCATAGATCAGTTCAAGCCTTCCTTCAACATTACTCAAGCTAAGACCCTGTGAAATAGAAAATCATAGCTTTTCTGTTATTTAATTATTGTAGGGCATACTCAAAATAAATATAGAATATGAGATTTTTAGTGTGGGAAGAAGTGCATGTTTGGACTACTCTGCACCAGGAAGCTGCTGGAAGCCTCTGTCTCTCAGAGTGCAGCAATAAAAGCAGTGTGCTATTAGTGCTGCTATTAAAAACCAAAGAGAGAAGTGCAGCATACTACTTTGAGATCAATATTCAATCTAATATGGTCGCATGCTTTCCCTTGGTAATCTCTAACAAGCCATATGGTTGTTTACAAAGGAAGATGAGACCCTAGTAGTCAGCAGAGCCTGGCCAGTGGCATGCACCAACATGAATGTGCCATTGCTGTCTTCTGTAAATCAGTACAAAGACTAGAAGTATGCTGATATCATCTATGATTTCACAGAAATCATATATCCCGTTATTTTAAAAGCTAACAGCAATCAAGGTATGATCATCTTTAAAAGGGGGCCTCTAATGATCAACAGGAATATATACCATGGGGGGAAAAAATGCAGCTTTGGAACTAATTAAAAACTTTCCTTCCATGCAATTTCCATGTGGATTTCTAAAGCAAAACCCATTAATTAAAAAAAAAGACAAAAAAAAACAATAACAAAAAACAACAAAACCAAATTTTAAAAATAAGGTTTTAAGTAGCCTTTATTAAAAAATAAAACTTGCTGAAAATAGCAATATCTCATAGATACTGTTCTAAGGAGAATTAGTTATATGCTTAAAAAAGAGAGACATGACAATGTTTCATAAAGCCTTATGAATTTTCAATCAGCTCTGGAAAGTATGGCTTTTAACCACCTAGAAAACTGGTGCCACCATTTAAACTAAATCTCAACAAACTATGCAAACTAGAACCAATTGAAAAATAAATGTGACATCTCATTTCTTAAATACTACATGTCATCCCTGATATTCTAACTCTGGCAGAAAAATACAGAATTGCAGTAAGCCAAAAAGTAAACTACTTCTGAGCTTGTTTAAGGATAAATGCAAAATTTAAATTCAAGCCACTGGAGAAAATTATTTTAGCTAAACCAAAATCTAGATCTATAGCATATGTGCTGTTATATAATGACATATAGGCTTCCCAAAAATAGCTGGTCAGGGTACGTACTTGAAGTGGCATTTCAGTATTTGTATTCAAGCATCATGCAGAGTTGGCATCCAGCAAAAGCAATGTTAAGGAGCATGGAGGATGTTATACGTCAAGGAAGGCACAAAAAAACCATGAAACATTCATGCATTGTAGAGTTTGCTGAGATATTAATGCAGATGAAGGAATCTGGCTACCTGATTGAATGTGCCCCTTACATACTTCACTCATGGAACTGCTGTGAAAAAACTGACTTGAGATTTGGTAATTTCACCTTGGGCATAACCAGCCAAATTTCTTTTGCATGTTTTGTGTAAGCTTTAAGAAAAACTACCTAGAATGAAGCATTAACTACAACTGCTAGCTGTCACGGTGCCCTTGGGAGTTTGTTGACAAAATATATCAAGGCAAAGAAAGTTTTACTCTTGTTGCTACTGAAAATCAAATAGGTGTTTTAGGATCAGGAAGACCAAGCCATGCTTGTCTGGTAAAGGCAGCATCACTAGGTCAATGAACTTCTGTCTGGAGGTAAAACAAGGAATGACTGGATTGAAGAACTGACATGGCTCCTCTCAGACAATGAAAACATATCCCAGCTGCTGAAAATTTCTTATTCAACTCCAGCTTTGTTTGAAGCTAGACTAGAAAAACAAATAAATAGATAAGCAAATTCTCCAGCTACCATAAAACTGCTGAATTAGCTTAAATAAAAATTAAAATTTTCTATATCATGATATAAATTACATAGAACGTACCAAATTAAATATTTTAAAAAGGGGGAAAATGGGGATTTTTTAGGAAAAAATCTAGTGTTTCCTTTTATATGAAATAAAAAGAGAAAATCATATCTGCCCCACAATTTGATCTTGACATTACAGAAACCGTTTACCTATCCTTTAAAATATGTATGGATATTTAAAAAAAAAATAATTTCAAAATAAGAACAAAATTATTCAAAATTATGTAAGAGATATATTTCAGAATTTTTCAATTCCATGTTGGAGAGAAAGGTGGAAAAATACAGAGGTATTTCCTTTATTGAACCCAATTTTTAAAGGTTTTAATTCCATACCATTTTTTTTTATAAAATACAATAAATTTTCCCTTACTTAAGACCTGAATGTCCAAACCACTTTTTGTTGCCACTGTGAATTTCTGGTCCCCATTATATTTTCTTTGCTGAATGATTCAGAGGTACATGGCAGCAAACAACCCATATCATATTTTTAAGTAGTATTTAAGCCAATGCAAACAGGGGCTCTGATGGTGTTTCTGTTACTGCAAAAACCTGCTATTTCTCAGCAGGTTGGACACTTCTGGCATCTTCTGCTTTCAGGTCCTGCTTTGCAAATAGTTTTAGAAATGAAGATAAAGCATTTGCAAAAACAAGTAAAAGGGTCACAGGTGCACATTACTGGCTGTTTTGATTGTGGATTTTCAAAGATTCTGAGTCACAGTAGGTATTTTTAGCTGTGCTTTTAACCACTATTTCTGCTACATTGCCTAGATGGAAATTATTTTAATAGCGGTTTGATCTTGGTGCTCATTTGCATTTAAATCCTTTGTCGAACAAGTACATCTCTCAAATTTCTTTCAATACACAGAACTCTAGCTACCTGATTCTTGTACCATTAAGCTTGCATTTTAAAAGGCATATTCCTTATATGTCTCAGGACAGAAATCTCTTTAATTACATTTTTGATTGTATAATGTATGATATATAATTATCAATTACATTGTTGTAAATTCCAAAAAGGGGGCTGATAGAAAATTTGTGGGGTTTCATAAAATTAATACCTGTGTTACTATTGTTCTTCTATATCTTAAAACATCATATACTATTTATTTTTTACTCAAATAAGGTTTCTGTACAAGAGCGTGAAGTATAACTTCTGCTCTTACAGGCAAAGTAAAGTTTAATTTATACAAAATTTTAAAATTTTTTAGAAAATATCAGTTCTATTCAGATTTGTCTTCAATCCTTGCTCACTTGTGAGTTCCAAAAGCAAAACATAATTTTTGTCTGTAAATTGATGATCATGGGGGATTACCTCCTGATTATAAGTTTATTTCTGATTTATATATTTTGATTGAGCTTTTAATTGAAGAATGATCATGTTTGGAGATATTTCAGAAAAGACATAGTAGGAAACATCCCAGGGGGCAAAAATCTGTAAAGTGATGCAAATATAGATCTAACAGATCTTCTCTGTTTCTGACTTTTGCATGTGCTCACCTAAATTCATAAATATAACCAACTCACTCTTTGATAATAATTAGTGATGTAAAGTGGAACAGGTATTGCAAAGCTTTACCAGGGACATGGCACGTTCAGTGAAAGAGAAAAGGAAGAACAGTTTAGCTCATTTAGCTTTGTAAAGCAGAGGCTGGGAGGAGAGATTTTGTTTTCCCTAAATATACAAGAGGAATGGTTATTGACAAGAGGAGGAACTGTTGCCTTTTTCCCAACCTGGAAATGAAACTCGAGATAATTTTAGTAAGGAGGTAATGTAAAAGGGGATCTTTTTTTGACGGCCTTCAGAGGCAGTTATGGAAAGATGTCCACAAAAGTCCATCCCCCCCCAGGGGTGAGTACATTTTTATAGGTTTTAGGAAATTAGCATAATTTATAAAAAGCACCAGTTAGGAGGACAACTGTTGATGCAATTCCCCCCCAGGTCAAGCCCCTTCTCTGGAGCCCCCCTTTCAGCACTCATTGTATTTTGTCCATGAAAATGTACCTCGAAGAGTTGTTCTCAGCATTGTTTCCCAGGAAGAACCAAAAGAGCACGGAGCCTTGTACCTCCTGGGGGCTCGGAGCTCTGGAATTTTTGTCTTTCTGCTTAGGAAAAGGCCATGGAAAATTACTGGGAAAACTAGCTACTAATACAATAGGCTACAGAGCTACAAATATATGTGTGAAGAATACAGAGAACATATAACAGAAAAAAAAGGCAAAACCTAAATGGCATCAGAACAACTTCTTTCTCTGAGGGCAAATGTTAGTACAGGAGCAAATTATTAAAAACTAGCTATATATATATATGAATGATAAAAAGAGAAGAGGATCCTTGTATGACAAAACAATAAGATTCAGGAAACTTCATGGATAGGATTGTGCAACCTCTCTGCCTATAAAGCCAAGGTTGGAAACCAATGAACGGAGAGGTCTTTCCTTTCCTCTGTTTCTGACCTCTAGGAAGCCCTGGTCAAAAATTGCTTTATTGAAGTTCCTGAGAGATTGGTCAACATGGGGAAGAGATTGTGAACCAAATCAATTTTTGATTAAAATTTTATACATGGTACTAATATTGCAAATTAGAAATTTCATTATTATAAAGCGTGCTGGAATCTCTGCACATTTTCATCTTGAGGCTCTAACTCTCATTAGGGTTATATTTTTCTGCCTCTGGGTATAATTTGTTGGTTTGCTTTTTTTGCTCCTTTGTGAAGAAAATGAAAGAACACATACACTCAAAAGAACCTGTGAACTCTGAAAAGGGGTTGAAAATAGCACACACATAGAAACTGGTGAGTGTTTTTTTTCCCCTGCAAGTAGTTTATTTACTATCCTAACTATTCACAAATTAAAACTTAAATTCTATTATGATTGAGTTCAGTTCTCTTTACTGAAGTGAAATCCTCATCAGCCTTCATCAGAAAGCACCCCAGCTGAATATGCTGTCATGGCCTGTTCCTGTTTTTTATTTAATTAATGCATGTGAGAGCTGGACCCTGACAATCTCACTGGGTGGCCAAATACTTTGGAAGTGGTTTTAAACTAAAACTAGTGAGATTGAGGGACACGAGACATCAGTGATACAATGCCTTGAACAGATGGATCAGAGTATACTGATTGACAATAAAAAAAAAACACACAAAAAAAAATAAAACCACAAAAAACCACCAAAAAAAAAAAAAATCAAAAACAAAAACTAAAACAAAAAACACAACCAAAAAGACCAAAAAGGCAACACCACAATTTTGGGTCATCCTGGTGATTTGAATCCAAATTCCTTTTGTGACATGGGCTTCCTCTATGTTTTCAACTATGCTGCTGAGGCCTATTTATATGTGTGTGTGTGACATTCATATTGTGATTTATATAATCTATCACTCTTAAGATGTCCACCAGAATTCATAGCCCTATGTTAGATGCTCATAATTCCCACAGAGAGTTCCCCACTGGAAGAGTTCTCAACCTGAAGATGATGTTCATAAATGAGGGGAACCACTTAAGCAAACAGGTAAGAAGCTCCAGGGAGGGGCATCAGGAAAGAGCTGTATTCCTCAGAGTAAATGAAAATGTAATTCTGTGGAGTATGGTGAACTCTATTCTAGAATGAGCTGGTTAAAACAAGGAATAATCTCAGTGTTTTCTTACCAAAGCAAAAATACACTATGCTAACACAATATTTACGTGATTTTGGGGGTTTTTTTGTCCTTAATAAATCTTACACAAGGGTCTATCCGTTCAAGAAACAATTCCTTGCCCAGGACAGCTTTGCCCTTTACCCATGTAGGTCCCAAGCCATCTGGATGCAAGCATGCTGCAGTCAAAAGCTGCTGTCTTTGAGCTAAACATCCCACAGAAACAAAATATTTTGAGACAGGGCTGGTTTCTTGCCCGTGGCTTGGGAATCAAACAGGTGAAGCAAAAGGCTGTAAGCCTAGAAGGATCTTTAATGTTAGATAATGGAAAGAGTACTGGTAAGAGCTTTCCTGATTTTTCCTTTGAAGTGCAAATTCAAAGGTTGTCATTTGGATGTGGCAGTTACAATGTCTGCTGCTCACACCTGCCAAAGAGGCAGAGCTGGCAGTGTTTGTTTGACCAGTTCACAATTCCCCAGCTGTATGGAAACGATGGATGAATGTAGTTAGCTGTGGGGGACTCTCCTACACTTTAGTTGGGTCCTTAAAGGAGCTATCAAGAGATATATAGAGTATGGCATTATAAGTACAGATGCATAGCTGTATGAATACCTACTTGCCAAATTTACTCCTTTTTTTGTGATATGTTGAATGGTGAGGAGACATTTCCTTAGAATATTTCTGCAAATAATTATATAATTAATTATAGCCTATGGTTTTGTTAGATATGCTTTAGGGTTGAAAGCTCAGGGTATTTATTTTAACATTTTCTGTATTTAAACCAACTTATAAATTTAATTTATAATTTATAATTTTGCAAAATGCAAAATTAAAAAACAAATCTTAAAATGTTCAGGTAACATATATTGGTGATTCCAGAGTTCTTTTCATCCATGTTTTCTCCAGGACTGTTCAAAATCAGATAATAAACACTGCATGAATGGATGTCCAATGTCTTTAAAACAGCTCATTGTGACAGAGATTATCTAACCCCATATCTTCAGATCCCAGCATGCCCTGAATAGTGTGTAGATAACAATGAAGACCACAATGAGTAGAGGTTTAATATTAATTATAGTTTTTAGACAAAATTAAAATGGAAATTAGTACTTTCTTGACATTTGTTTCCCAACTTTCTCTAAGTATCTAAAGTTCTTGGGCTTTTTTGATAGACTTTCTTGAAATTTCAAAGTAATCCAACCAAACAGTCCTGAAGAAAAATCTGAAGTCTGATTTCCTATGGATTTCTGACTACTGTGAGTTAAAGAATGAGATCTGAATGAAGCATTTGCTATCATATGCAGAATTTGTAACTGTGCTCTCATTTCTGGATTCTCTGACATTTGGTAAAACATGGAGTGGCACTATAGCCATTTTTTTTTTCTCCTTAGTAATTCTACTTGGATATGTCATAAAAATCACCTTTCTTATATTAGTGCTATTTTCCTGCCTTGAAAGTTTTCAAAAAGCACAGACACAGAGGAATGGACAGAGCAAGGCTGCAATTGAATATGTTTCATTTACAAAACAAACTGTGAGGCAACACGAGGGCATCTAGACCTTCATTCCTGCAGCAGAAATACAATTTTAACATCTCTGTATGTAATTTTGAGTTCCTCGGACAATAGGTAAAATAAAGATTTCTTGCACATGGACAATAGGTAAAATAGAGTTAACATCCAAAGTTAATCCCCAACTCTATCACTCACCTGAAGATATAAATCACTACTCAAGATTTTCAGGGAACCAGAGAATAAATCAGATGTTCCTTATGGTTCCATGTCATAGTCTCCACTGTTTCTGAAAAGAAAGATGATGGCTTTCACAAAGACTAGGTGATCATATTGTCTAAAATAACATATTCTCCTGAATATAATCAATGACAGTTTATCAGATTACTGACAGGAGCCTGGTGTATTTTAAAGACATATACACTTCAAAACAACATTTCCCAGTGACTAATTTACGAGTATAGTGAATCTGTTCACTGAGTAAGTTTGCATACAGTGCAGTCAGTAGATACCATTCTAGTACAGGAATGTGAATCAGACAAACATATGATGGAGTGAAGACAAAGAGGATATGTCACAGAAAGGGTATATTTATTTTGAGGGTTACCTTTGATGTACCTCTGCACTTCCCTAGTCTGGATTTTTTTTGCTAGATAAGGCTGAGGTACTTTCTACAGTGAAGCTAATAAATTGTTTTAAAATTGCGGGATGCAGCACACCCTCAATGGTGGGAACAAAGAATATGGCTACATAAATTTGTTTCACCCTTTCTGTGCTGCACTCAGGCCTTTAGCATAATTGCAGCACAGAAGCAGAATGACTTGTAGTTGGTAAGAGACTGGGGAGGTGGTTTGGTAGCTGAAGCACAAAGCATTTATGGCCCATTGCCTGATCCCCTCAACCACTGACAGATGGCAAGAGGAAGATTTATCTTTCTTAAAACACAGAGAATAAGCTAACACAATATATGGTTTTGCAAATCTCTGAAAATATTGTTCTCAATGTCATTCTCAACAGCCTTTCATGCTGCACACTGGTGAATAGAGATTTAAATGTTTAGTATTACACTTGAAAGTGATAAACCTATAGAAACATTTCAGATGGTTAGTAATATGTATGATTGAACTTTAAAACAGATGTATTGACAGTTATAGTGAATTCTACAGCTTTTAGAACTAGCTCCATTAAAAACAATTAAGTCAAAGATTTACAGGATGTCAATACAAATTTATTGAGAAAACTTCATAATAAACTTAAAGCTCTCAATAAGGGGTGGTTCTGAACTATCATAAAAGAAACAAGCACCACAGTGTGCACTGCACTGAATAGGAGATAGTATCTAAAGGAAGTTACTTTAGAAATTTTTATTTATGATAATCATTATGGAATTTCATTACTGTGAAATACTTCAGTACTTCACAATAACCATATAGGAATAAACTGCATTTTCTTACTTTATTTCTAAGTTTAGAGTTTGGAGTGCAGCAAAATGAAGGCAGGCTTGTGATAAAAGCTTGTAAAAATCTTGTTCTTAATAATTTTGATTATGCTACTGCCAAGTCCTGGTCATGGCCAAACTCCCTCATTATCAAAGATTTTGATAGTAGGGGTCCTTATACCTACAGATCTGTTCTGGAAATTAATAGAAATGTTTTTTCAGACACTGCAGTGATGAGTTTCTCTTATACAAATCCTCCCAGGATTCACAGACACAGCATGTTTCTTTTATTTGGGTGAAGAAACAATTTGAAACCTGAACAGCCTAGGTTTACACAAGAATACAGCTAGAAGAGAAAGAGGTATTGTCATCTCTCAAGTTGTTTTTAAACAGCTTGAGCGTTCACTCAAAAATGTATGATCTAATTGCCTCCTCTGCCTGACAGATCTTAAATCCCTGTCTCCCACTCCTCTGTCGGATGTCCAGCAATCAGACTCCTGGGAAGACTAAAGTGAAGTGCTGTTTGTCTCTTTTGCAAAAGCTGTTTCATTTTGCATGAAAAAATCAACGGCTCAATGGACAATTCAGTGAAGATGTGAATGTCACTTGCTGCTCTAATGATGGTATTCAGCTGGGAAGGGATACTTGCAGCTAAGGAATCCACAAGTATTTCAGATTAAATACATACTGGAGAAAAGTGCACAACACAAATTTCTCTCCTTTCTCCACAAATTTCCTTATCAGCAGGCTGGAAGCAAAACTCACTTCTACTTGCTCTCTTCAACATATACCAGATAAGTGTTTAATTACCATTTGCAAGCAAAACAGTCTTGCAGAGGAGTCTTACTACAGAGCACCAGACTGCCTCTGCTGCTCAGGGCACTCTTCTGAGAGGTGGGGAAGAGGTTCCCATCTACTCAGAAAGAGTGATGAGTGTACAGAGGAACATTCAGCTGTGACATTAAATATTTCTCATCGTAGCTATTTTAAACAAATTACCTCTTAACATTTTGGGCTAAATAAATTCTATTTTGCTCTGACTTTTTCACATTTTAGGACTCAGACTTCATTCAATAGTCAGGCAACTGAAGGTCTACAGTTTGAGGCTTGTCTCATTGCCAGGAGGTACAGATAATGCAAAGAAGCAGATTTTTGCTATCTGAGAAATTACTGACAGGATCAAAACACACAGACTGGGAGGAGCCTTAAACTTGGAAATTAAAACCTCAAAAACCAGGGCTGAGTATGTGTGAAAAATACTTGAATTCTCTTCATTGCATTTTTTGTAAGGGTTTATGAAAAAATATAAAAAACCTGTTTTCTCCCAGCTCTCCTTTTATTTAAGTAGCCAGAAGGAACACAGGGGGAATGCCTTTTGAAAAGGAAGATATGGCTACTGAAGAGTCTGAAGCAATTATTCAGTGGCAGATTACATCCTTTCTTTATTGCAGAACAATCTTCAATGAGATTAATGAGAGAAACAAAATTAGTTTAATAAAGAAATTCTTTAGGGATAAGATGCTCATGCTATGCATCCACTGTTACCATATAATCTTGTTTTAGCTGATTAGATTGTTTTATCAGAAGCCTGGGTAGAAATGTAGTGAAAGATGGGGCTCAGCATGATACTTCCAAACTAGAGCATATAATAGTAGTCTCAGGTCACACTGTTTGGTGTGACTGATGCACATGCAGGAAGAGTTAATAGCACTGCATTTCAATAAGGTGTCCAGTTTCTGTGCTGTAATTTGGATGTACCATTTTGGTGGGAGGTTACTCGGATAATGTAGAATGATATTGAAAAGTCTCAAGATTTAGTCTCACATTGTCTAAAAAAGGAAATAAGATTCAGGTATGAAATTTATTTGATAAAGATCACCTGTGGGTTTTATTCTACATAGAACCTATCTCCTTTCATGGCTATGTGAAGAGTGCTGTGTTCTCTCTTAAAATGTCTCTTACAGATCCCCTCCTACTTGAGCTTTATTCCTTTTCCAGAATACAGAAATACAGGTATACTGTATAATACATAATAGTTAATACAGGTATACAGGATATTTTTTTTATTATTTGATTACAAAGGATGAAGTGACACAATAGTGGTGTTACCTGGACAAATTACTGCACAGTTAGGTTTGAACCCCCTTAACTGGTAGAGCATCTGGTTGGATGGTGGGGAAGTGGTTTATAATAACAGAGAAGAGCTAGAGCTGATTTTAGTGAGCATACCCTAACATCACAAGAGAGAAGATTAAAGAGTGGAATTGAAAGGTTCCATTCCAACAGTCTCCTGAAAAATGTGAAAGCAGAAACCAGTAAAGCTCTTTTTTTCTCGTCTTCTTTTTTTACCAAGAGGCCTGAACCGTGTGTGTTTAAAACCACCAAAAAGTAATCATCAAATAAGCTTTCTCAGCTATGTATGTTGACTTTTAATAAAGTTTAAAACACAGGGGAAATTAGAGAGAACTGGAAAAAATCTTAAGCCAATATTTTAAAAGGGCAAACTACCCATCAAATCTCAATCCTAGCCAAATAATAGAATGTTTGACATCATCATTAATAAATAATTTTACTCCTCTCTTCTTAATATCAACTTTCTTTTATGAAAAATAAAATTTTTCAAACTCGATATTTTTCCTAGATTATGGATCTAGTTGATAAATAATATAAGTAATGTATTCTTTTTTTATTTTTAAAAATTCTGTCAGGCATTTGCCCTTACAGCATTTCACATTTTTATTAGGAAACAAGAATCTCAATTACTAACTCAGCCTGAAAACATTAAATGGATTCAAAACTTGCTAACTAATGGCTTTTAAAATGGGGTTGCAAAAAGAAAATGCATGTATGGCAATATGTAATAGAGGTTTCCTGCAAAGATTGATTTGAAATCTATATTATTTATTCCTAGTCTATTTAACATTTTTGCTAAAGAAAAAATGATGAAAAACAAAATTATTAGGACTATTTATGAATGTCACCAAAGTTTCCATAAACGTAAATAATGAATAAGCACCAATGAAGAGTCACTATGTTAGTTTAGTAATTTCACAAAAGTAAGTAATTCACATTTGAGTGTGATCAGCCCAGACTAGCCAGTGGCAGGGCAGGTGCATGGAGAGGCAGGGATGTGTGTGTGTCAGAGAAAAGGTTGGAGTTGAGTTGAGCTGAGCACATGGATACAGGTGTGCTGCTGAATTCTGCTGGTACAGATGCTGTCCCCTGGGCATACTCCGGGAAAGGACAGATTCTCCCCTTCCTCCTTCCCACCAGAGAAGACTCACGGGTGGCAAAGGCTGGGAAAGATTGATGTCTCGAGATATTTTGGGATGTGTGGGAGAGAGAGGGAGGTCACGTCTTGCTCTGACGAGGCAGTGTCCTGCTGCATACACCACACTCCCCAGCCAGAGCTAGAGCATCCCAGCCCCACAGTGTCTGTCATCAATTAGTTAGTTAATCAGTTAATTAATTAATCAATCAATCAATCAATCAATCAATCAATCAATCAATCAGTCACACCCCAGGGGTGGTGCTAACCCAGCTCCTGAGCGGCTGAGTGACCGGGGTCCCACCTGGGCAGAGGACCCACATTGGCCTGAGGTTTAATAGGCTGACTGAGAAGTAAGCACGTCTTGACCATGCCCCTCTTGGAGTTTGTTTGTCCTGGGATCCAGGAGTTGGTAGCTGTGTGTGTGTTTCTCTATATTTTTTCTGTATTTCTCACTTTCTTCTTCTTCTAATTTTCTTTTTGTGGAACATTTTGGGTAACTTAACATCAAATGGATTTAAAGTTTGCAAAGTTGAATAGGCTAAGTCAATGCCATGATAAGTGTTTTTTGTTAATTTGATGTTATATTAAATCCTTTGCTGAAGTTCCTTGACTTTCTATATTTTCTCAATAAACTTTTGTATAATTTTGACCTCTTGAGAATATCTGGTGGGTATTTCTCCTGTGCACTTAACCCAGAGAAAAGGAACCTCAGTAAACCTCTTTGCATTTAAATGTTTTGGGGTGTTACAATGGCTCACACACACCTGTGCTTGAACAGCGTTGGTAAGAGTGAACAAGTTAGGTTTTCTCACAAGCAACAACATATACCTTAAATAGGGCAGCTGTAGTGGTTTTGGCTTGTTCATTTGAGATTTTTTGGCTAATGTATCAAATAATGTAGTAGGTTTAGTGTTGGTTAAATGTTAGTGTTCTTATTAGAATATTTTTTTGTTGTTGTGCAATAGGATTAGGAGAAGAGTAAAGTAGGCTTAAATTTTGAAGAATGTATAAAGTATTAAGAAAACTTTATTCATAGAACTAAAAGAAGAATAATAAGAATTAGAATAAACTTTTAGAACACTTTTCTTTCTCTTTACACTTTTTTTTCTTTCTTATTGATAATGTATAGAGATAAATTAGTTTACTATCTTTAAAATAGTTTTTTTAAAGTTTATTTAGGGAAAGGAGTCTCTCTTGTCATGTTATGGAGACTTTTTAATAAGAAAATAGGTTTTTTGTGGCTTTTAATTTTTACAAATAACAGCTGCCCGGGAATTTGCAATTGTGAAGTCCTTCCCATCTTTTGTGGCTTTCTTATAGTTGTGCTATGGGCCATGTCAACTTATGGGGTATTATTTTAAGGATGAGTTGTTTAAAAGTAGAGGTTTTTTAATTTATTTTTGAGATTATTTTTATTTTTGGGAAGAGAGGTTTTCTTCTTTTTTTTTTTTTTGTTTTGTTTGGGTTTTTTTTTTGTTTTTTTTTTTGCTTGTTTGTTTAAGCTTTTTATGAGATTATAGCTACTTTGACATTTGTTTGGTTAGTATGGATGTTGCACAGCAGCACAAGCAAGCCTGTGTGTGTTTTCTCAGGGAGCCTAGAGCCGTTGTTTCCCTTCTTTGTTGCATCCCTATCTTCTCAGAACAGCTTTTGTTGCAGACTTGCTGAACAGTGATATGTGCATTTGAATGCAAAGCACACTGTGGGGTCTTTGAGCTTCAGAAGAGCTACTACTTGATCTGCTCCCACAAGACAGCAGTGAAGCAGTAATGATCAAGCCTTCCCTTGGGTGAAGCCTACAGCCTAGATGCTTCACATACTTATTAACCCTGAACTTCTTCTGTGTGACCTGTGGTCATCTGCACAGGGATGATAAAGCCCTAGAGAAGACAAGCACCATCAGCTCACATACAAGTCTTACAAGGAATACCTAACACAGCCTGGGGTGTTTTACCCTGGAGAAAAGGAGGCTCAGGGAACACCTTAGCACAGTCTACATCTGCCTGAAAGGAGGCTGTAGCAAGGTGAGTGTTGGGTCTCTTCTCCTAACTAACAAGCAATAAGCAGGAGGTTATGGCCTCAAGTCAAGCCACAAGATGTACAGAACGGAAAAAGTTCTTCAGGGAAGAGATTGTCAGGAACTGTAGCAGGTTGCTCAGGGAAGTGGTTGAGTTGCTATCATGATGGTATTTAAAAGATGTGCAGATATGGTGTTTAAAGGCACAGTTTAGAGGTCGACTTGGAAGTGTTTGGTTAACAGTGGGACTCAATCTTTTCCAATACAGACAATTCTGTGATTCTTTAATGCTACTAACTTTGTGTCTCTGAGGAGGTAGATTGTGTAGGGCCTACTGCTGTCTGTCTGAGGTGCAAACACTGTACTGTATCCAGTGCCCACAAATCCACTGTGATCTAGGAGGACCTGTGCTAGCAATACACCATAAAGGCACAGTGGAACAAGTTTCAGGTACACAGACTTTGCTGAT
Source organism: Rhabdornis inornatus (assembly GCA_013397075.1). Taxonomy (NCBI): domain Eukaryota; kingdom Metazoa; phylum Chordata; class Aves; order Passeriformes; family Rhabdornithidae; genus Rhabdornis; species Rhabdornis inornatus. Next base: position 21,244 of record VWZS01006873.1, read on the forward strand.
CAGCTTGCCACTTCCATTGGCCCAGGGAACGTCAGCACTACTGACTGCCTGGAAAAGCTCAAGATATTGCAGGTAACTTGAGTAAAGGTGTCCAAATCTGGTCTGAGGAGTGAATTTCCATGTCTCAAGCCACTGTCCTTGTGAAGATAGCCAAAATCCAGATGTGCAGGTGGTTGCTGCATCAGGGCATGAGGATGAGTAAGATGGCCTGGCAGGGTGAGGCTTTTGGAGGAAGGCACTGGGTATGACCCTTCACAGCCAAGCTTTACTTACACCCACAGTCTGTAAGCTCACTGAAGAGCATGAGTTTGCTTTGACCTCACGTCTCCTTCCTTCAAAATACCTACATTTAAACCAGCAGCCTGGCTCAAGCCTGCCTCTGAACCAGTGCTTTAGGAAGGAGAGAAAGAGTAGTTGATTTCTCAGGCAGTGTGATTAATCTATCCCAGCAGTGGTGTCAGAGCTAAGGTCACTGTCTCCTTGTTCATCTGGATTTGCTTTACAGGATGGCAAGAGTATTGCAAAGAGCAGAAACTGCTGAAGGGTTGTAGAGGGCATTCTGAGAGTGGGCCGGGAGGAGAGCAGGTGCAGCAAGCATTTAAGACATTACACTGTTCAGTTGCAAATTTGCATGGCATAATTCCTGTGCATAATTTTGTCATTACATTGGCTTTCAGCAAAAACTCATCTGATAACACTCTCAAGCTACCCCTAAACCTTAACAATACTGACAAAAAGAAATCACTTATCTAAGAACTCAAACACTGCTCTGAAGGAAAGTATTGCTATACCCCGATGACAGCAGGATGAAAAAATCAATGTAGCTGTGATAGCTGTAATACTGCTACCATAGACAACAGCACTGAAAAAGCAAGGAGAACAAGACTTCAGTCTTGACAAATAAATGGGAAACAAAACCTGTGGGGACCCTCTGTGTTTACTCTGTCTAGACACAGTTTACATGCAGAGATTCTGGCATGAGCAACTTTTCATTGTTATGCAATATGGCCTGACCTGAAAAACCCTTCCCTTTACTCAGCAAATCGTTGCAGGCTTGAATCAGTGAACCAAAGATGAAAGATCAGCAGTTTATTTAGTATCATTCAGCTTCATCAAGCACACCTGAAATATGAGAACAGATGTTGCAAAACTAACACTTCAGAGTCAGAGTTGGAATATTATATTTACATTATTATCAGTAAGATTCCTGCCTTTTCAAAAGTTTAGTAAATGCTGTAGCATAAATGTAAAACTTGCACAGTGATGAGCTATATTTTGGCAATAAAATACACGAGTATGGAGTTTATATTTACTGAAAGCTAAAATTCTATTAATGCTAAAAAAACGCCAGCACCAAGACACTTAATTCAAAGCATTTTTGCAGTAGTTAAATACAAGTAGTACTTGTATTTTTATCCAGTGCCTATTTTAAAGCTGAGCTCTCAGTACTTTACACCTTTCAAGCAATATCATGCTTTTTTCATGTCATATGTGACAGTAATCACGGAGTTGAAACATGAATCTAATCCACTGCATTATTAGTGAAGTCTCACAGCAAATGTTACAGTGTTACTCTCCCTTCTCAGTACAGACAGTTTCACCAAGCCCAGCACATTCCCAGATTCCACTCTGAAGGAACTATGGCAGTCTCTTACTTAGTTAAGGTGTCAATCTTTGTGCATGTCAAGTAAATGCCAGCCTAACATGTTTTTCTTTCTGTTTCCAAGAATGGCTAGAGACCTGGACATGAGCAAGTTACAAATAAATAATATTTCACAGAATGCATGAATATATATATATATATCTTTCCTTCAAGGAGACCATAAAAATTTCAAACACTACGTTCCTCATTCATTTTTATGGGAGAAGTAGGAGACACTGCTTTTTTATTTGTTTCTTCTTCTTCCTCAAAAGACTTTTTTTTTTTCTGGGAGAAGTTCTCACATGTAGAAGCCACAGCTGCTTTTCCAGTTTACAGTTGTTCCTTTACCCTGTTCTGCAGTTCCTAGTCATATCCCATCTACAGTTCTCTAAGGCAGCAACCTTCAATGGCATTCTAGATCTGGTTGGAAAAGATGAGAAATGCCCTTGGGAAAAAGTTACTTGCTCCCAGTTGTCTCTCTGGAGTCAGAACAGGCAGTAGCACCAAGAATTCTGAATCTGAGAAATTTAATATGATTTGTTGCCCTTACAGTGAACCTGGTGATATTAAATACTTGGACAATTTATGGGTGGCTCTGCTAGTCAGAGAACATATGAGATACATTTTTGAATAGTGTGCAACTAGGCAGGTGTGGGCTGCTCTTCAAAATTCTGTTTCTAATGCAAAGGTTTCTGGGACAAATTTCAGATGCATTTAAATTCTAGATAAAGATTTATTCAGGTGTGAAAATATATTTTTTGTCTTGCCTTGCTCTCAAGAGCAGATACATTATCTTGTCTAATTTGAAAAGAGAGCAACCCCCCCTCAAATCTTACTATACTGTGCCAGACCAAAGTTAAAGTTTAGAAAATGGTACAAGCTAAAGACAACGTGGTACACAGTTGCTAGCAACATACTGTGAACAGATAGTTATACAGTATGACTTTTAATTATTGAAGGCACCACTTTAAAGGCTTACAATTTCATATATTATCATAGAATCATAGCTCTAGTGGCCCCTTAAATGAATAACAAATTTTACTCTTGTAAGTCCTTGAAATTAGTCTTGATCAGTGGAAGCAGTATGTAAAGTTACTTTAGTAGGTATTAAATTAGCGAATAATTCATACTGGAATTTACTAAACACCAATAATTTCCAGTAACTGTCTGTTTTATAATATGCATGCAGCTTTAAGTCTTTTCAGTTACAGGAACTACTTGACACACACCAAGAGAAAATATATTTAATCCTCCTTTACACAAATTTCAAACAAGCATGATATTCTTGGGTTAATCTTAATAGAAGTATATAGCGAGGAAAATGTTTTGATAACACTGAGGATTCATTCTTTAGTCTTGTCAGGGGTAACCTTTTAGAAGGAAAGATACATCTGCACTGTTCCCATACAATGCACATAAGACCAGCTCTCATTCATTCAGACTCATATTCCTCCAAGTAACAAGATGCAGCTTAAAGGTAGATTATATTACCTCCCAATATAGAATAATCCCTGCCAGCTCTGTAGGGATCAAATACAGGAAGATACAATCATATTGCTGAGCACCTCTAGAGATTTTAAGTTATAGAAATGTTTCCTGCAATACTGCTCTTCTCTCGGGTTTTATTTCATCACTGACGATGAAAAAGAATCAAACAACTTTTCCTTCTTCCCACTCCTCCTCAGTCCTGTGTATAGGAACTTTAGACTAATTTCCCTTCATTTAACCCTTCATCTCATGCCTTACTAGAAGGTTGTTCTACTGGGAGACTATTTTTGAAGAGTTTCAACTCCTTGTAACTCTTGAAGTATACTAGGAGAATTACACACCTTTTATCTCCTTTCCATGGGTAATGTATTTCATGTTGCATTAAAATGTATTTCAGAACCAGCAACATCCTGCCAGATCTGCAGTTTACATGGGAAGAACACAAGAATAATTTATCCAGCACAGTTTGTCTAATGGTTCCATCTATCTGGTCATGAGACATTGCAAGTCACCACAGCTCACTGTGAAGCATCCTGTAACAGAAATGTCCAAAATTGCATAGTTTTCCTGTAAAGCACATTAATGTTGTATTAGAATTTACCATGTGCCATAGCTCTTTGGTTGTTCTATGACTCAGAGACCTTGTCTCACTATTAATCATTTCTAAACCAAAAAATTAAGATTGATGTATGCACTTTCTTTAACCACAAACACCAGTATAGATAAATCACTATCTTTGCTCTAGCAGTGTTCTGCCCTCTCTGTATAAGCATATAAATGACTACCCTCTTTTCCACCTTGTAAAAATAAGGTCCATAAGCAGTAATTGCCCTACTCCGTATTCCTTGCACAAGCTGCTAAATATTATGTTTCTAGTAAGGTACTCTTGCATTCTAAAGATAACTTAAATGCATCCTGCTTTCATAAATAATATATTGGTGACTCACTGATGTATCATAAGACACAGTTAAGTAAGAACCATCTGGAAAACAAATCAATATTAGGTATAGAGCAGTTTTAACATCTGTTGGTTCCTTTAAAATGAGATTGTGGAGACTTGTTAAACAATTAGTTTCCAACTTCTGCTTACACTTACAGTCACATCTACCACATGTTCTTTCCTTCATGAGATTAAGTTAGTTTGAATCTAAGCACAGTACTGTGGTTCTGAGAAGCACTGCAAATACCAGCCATAGGATAGTGTTGTCATTGAGTGCATCTCAGTGAATGAAGATGTTGGTGTAAAAAAGTAGTCTTTGGTGTGAAAGAATGATTGAACTTTGCATATACTTAATAATGCATATACTGAAAAGCAGCTGAAAGCAGTGTAAAAATCCCATCTAAGTAAAAATAGAAAATATTAGGAAAAGTGACGAAACTAAAAGTTACAATGAATGGGTAACGCCAGTATTGCTTCACGAAGCTTTTAAATAACTTTTTCTCTGGCATGGATTTTTTATTTGATTGTAGAAATCCATATGTGTTTTCATTGCCAACTGCATTAAAATGATGTAAAGACCAGAAAATCTATGACTTCAAGGAGCAACATGAAAACAGAGGCTTGTAAAGTGACTTTACACTGCTTTCCCCATGCTAAGATTTTCCAGTTTTAGTACATACTCCTCCCCCCTTTTTCAGGTTGACCATGCAGCTGAAACACCATCAGCAGTGTGTACATTTCCCACCAAAAAGTTCAGGTTCTTTCCTCTCATCTCTGTATCAATTGAACACACTTTTGTTCTGGCACTCCCAAAGTGCTTGGTGGGCAGGCAAGGACAGCCACTCCTTGTTGGTGCTCTCTGCTTCTGGAAGATAAGAGGGAGACAGCACACAGTCTGAGCTTTCCACAGGGACCAGCTGATTCTGCCTGTAGACTGTCTTCCCTTCCCTCCCATTAACTCACCCAATATCTTAGATATTAATGTATCTCAGAATGAGGATAAGTTTACAGTTTCAACTCACTTCACTACACACACGTGACAGGGAAAAAATTATTCCATCAAGCCCCTGCTGTGAAAATTTGAATTTAGATCAGTCTAGCACAGGTGAAAGCATTTGAACATATGCATTATTGGACACACTAGGTTTTGTCCTAGTATCTCATTTTCTAGTTATAAAAAAGCTTAGTGACATCTACTGTCTACATGTCAGGTTAAAAAAAAAGTGGGCACAGTTCAGAAGTACAGACTTCTGAAATTCCCCCTAAATCCCTCTTATTTCATCTATCATTAACCCTAACAATAACTTAACACTAGCAACAATCTAGTCAAATCAGCAATGTAATTACTCAAGTTATTCCTTACAGTTCAGGAGCACATGAGGATCTGATGTCTAACAAGATAGTTCCTAAACTGGTTCAAAAAGCTTTCAGCATTCAATTCTCAGAAGACAGAGGCACAACCTCCTTCCTGCTGTTGCAATTTTATTGGTTTCATTCATAATCTGAATTTTCTTCTAAACTCTGACTTTTCTACACTCTTAAAAATTGTAGAGGTATCTCCTTGAGGATTCTCTTCCCTCAATATATATAATCCTAGCATTATCCCTTAACCCTAACCAGAGTAGAGAAGGTCACCTGTTGGCTCTCACCTTTGCCATGCTCCCAACGTGCTTCCCATGGAGATCCCCATGCTGTTGAGAAAGCTGTGCAGTCAAAAGCAAGACCAGAAACTGCCAGTGTTCATGTCTTCTGCCCTGCTGTGTTCCACATACCCTCCCAATGTCAGAAATCCACCTGTGCAGGTCCTCTTCCTCCTCCCCTGCCTGCAGATCAGCTTTGGGCTGACCTAGATCTGGCAAGCCCTTCCTGATGCTGACAGTGTCTGCCTGCAGAGCAGAGCTCTGCCAGGTGCCCTTGTGTCCCAGAGCAGCTGCTGTGCATGGTGGTGGCTGCCCACACACCTCCTTGCCCCCCCACTAGCCAGGAGAATGGCCCTACCAGCCCTACAGCTTTGTACAGGGAATAATGCAGCCTGCAGCCAACTTACAGGTGCTGTAAGACATCCTTAGAGAAACAGGGATAGCTTTTTCCTGCATGCAAAATGCTGTGTGTGCTGCCCTGTGTGAGGAGGGCCTGTGGCCCCAGCCCTGCAGTGTCCCTGCTGCCCCTGCCCCACCAGCAGCAGTGGCAAGCAGGCTTGGCTGGGGGGCAGGACAGTGCAGCATCCATGAAATCACAAGTGTCAGCCAGTCCCAGCACAGTGCTAATAATGCCAGGGTGGGTTGTGGGTTTGATCCTTGCACAGGCCATTCACTTAAGAGTTGGACTTGATGATCCTTGTGGTCCCTTCCAACTCAGAAGCATAATCTCTCCATAATCTGTGACTGCATTTGAGTGGAAGTGTGGGCAACCCCTGATGTTCACAAGCTTTCCTCACCTGCAGCTCCCAGCATATCCCCTCCTTGTCAGGCCTTCCATTCCTGTAACTTATGTTCCACACAGAGTGCTTGTCATATTCATACGTACACAATGGCCATTGCTTTGGGAGGATCCAACACGTTTAGTGCTCATTCTTTGTAGAGAAAGTTTCTCTAGGAGAGAGACATCTGCACAGCTGGTCAGGACATGGGGGCAGGCACTCTGCTGCCCCTACCCTCAGGCACTGTATCCATCCCTGATGGTGAGAGAGGTCAGGCCAGTCAGGGCTGTTCTGATGCGTCTTTCAGGGACAGGAAAGAGTGAAGAGCATTTTAAAAAAGGAGACTATTCTATGTTAGGTGTTGTCACAATTCTATGCATGGATATAAAAAAATCCTCCTAGAACCTGATATTAGGGATCTGCATTTAGAATCTGCATATATAATTTAGAACCTTTCTGTTTCTCATATGCACCATCTCCTGGCCTTCCTGAGATACTATGAAACCAGACAGCTGGCAGAGCTAGCCTAGAGGCCTGAAACAAGGACTGTGAAAGGCAGGAGGTGCCCAAAGAGCCTCCTTGTCTATGGCACCAAAGAAAAGCTCTGTAGAATGACTCCACCCGGTTTCAAGAGCTCTTGCTTCTGAACAGCACAAAACATCACTGGAGTAGGATTTGCAGAGCAGCTCTGCAAATGCTCCTGGGCAGGAACAGGAGAAGATGTTACAGGGTGTGGGCCACTATGCCTCAGCTGTGGCTGTGGGAGGGGGAGGCAAAAAGGTCCTTGCCAGATCCTGGTGGTGAGGAAGGGGGATGATGGTGATTAGGAGGGGGATTAGGAAGGGGACAGCAGATGTCCTCAGTGTGAAGCCAGTGACAAGCCTTCCTGGCTCTTCCCTCCTCCCCACCTGGTCCTCCCTCGCAGCCGCCCAGCCTGCTAGCCTGGACCACAGGGGGAGCTTTGCACTGCCCAGGACACATGGAGAGAAAAGTGAGTGTAACTTCAGGGTTGGAAAGGCCAAGAGATGAGCAGAGCACAGCCAGGGTTGGACCTGTAAATACTGCTGCTTTTGAGGGTTGGTATGAGAAGATGTAGACACCTATGAAAATGCCTGGTATCCAGATAAGGATAATTTCCACGGGTTTTTATCTTTCTGTGTGCTTATGCACTGTTATAAATTGGCCATGATAGCATGGTTACCTACTCCAAAAAGCCAGTGTGGGCTGACTGATAAAAGAGGCATGCAGGGCATCTGAGCAGTTGCAGTGTGTGCATATGTACTATGAAAACATGCCACAGTTTTTCCTGTTGACCAGGTTCATATACAACTGTTCATGAGGTAATTTGGATTGCTTCACAATGATGTTTGTACTTTTCAACTACAAATGTTGGGCCAGAGCCCTGCAGTGACCCTGAGGAAAGGGACACATCTGAAAACCAGACACCTAGTGTTTGAATTTAGCAAGAGCTGTTGCCCAGTCAGTTCATCTGGACTGCTCTCATTTCACCTGTGCACGGAAAGGCAGCTAATTTTAAAATGAAAGCAGTATAAATGGTCGGGAATATGGTCTCTGTGGACAAAAAATACCCCATTGTAATAGGAATCTTATGGCAGACCACGCAATCTCTGGTCTGACAGCCTAAAGATTTGTAGCTGCTGGATTAAGTGTTTAACCCTTTAGATGTGGCAGAAATAAGACACAGCTACATGGGCCCTCTCATGGTAGGAAAGAGATGACTTTATTGAAAGCACAATTTGTACTTACAGGATCCTCCGCAGAGCTAAGGCAGTAGCTCATTGGATAATTGAGAGAATGCCTCTGGGACAGTACTTCAGGATGAGTCCCACAGTTGGTACCAGGGGTTAATCTAATGTTTATTAATTCCATTCTATTTTGACCAAATTATCATCCTGGGAGAAAATCTCCCTAACTGAAGCTGAACAAGCTTATCAGCCTGGGAACGAAGCTGAGAGAGCAGGAGAAGCTCCGGCTTGAGAATGATTTTCCAGGCTGTAATTTTCCTAGCTCTTTAACAGTGTGTCCACAAAGATTGTTTCAAGAAATGGCCTCTCACTTCTGTAGCACATGCTCCATTAGTGTCAGACTAACTCCATGGACTTTGTATGCAAACCTGCTCAAGTACTGAAAGACTTTCTGCCAACTGAAGTCTTCCTTTATAAGGACTTCATAGAACAATATTTCTGTGAAAATTTCAGTGAAGGAAATCTTTCCCTGTCTTAATTTCATAATTGATTGTTTTGAATGAAACTTTCCAAATGTCATCTTGAAGTAGCACCTGGCAGGCAACCATGAGAATGAGAGTCTAACACAGTTACAAGTAATTTGGAAGCAGAGTCTTACAATGCAAAATGCCAGGCAAGCTTAATAACAGCCTGTGTTGCTAACCGTCTATGAGAGAATGGAATATTTTTATTCATGATATTGGTTTAGCTGAAGTTGTGTAGGTGGCAGATTTTAGCAGGTGCACAATAAATATTTCCTGAGAAATATCCCTAAAGAAGAAATTAATATGAATTATTAATGTGTTGTGCTAGCCAAATTGAATACAGATAATGTTAATATTAATTATTCTGCCATTTCACTGATCTCGTTTATACCTAGCTTTTTAATAGCACTGTAGATCCACCTCATCCTAGTCCACATTCTAATGTATTCTGATTTGACAGAAGATATTACATGCAAAAGAGTGGCTTTTTGAAGGGCACCTTTCTGCCCTTCTGTAAAAGTCAGTAAATGTCCATGTAATGTATGAAACAGTTGTCACTTCAGTCTGGTAGGGAATTAAGAGAAGGATTTTACCTCTTTTTAAGTGTTTAATAAAACTAATAGCAATATATATTTTAAAGTGGATCTTTCTATAATTATCCAGGTCCTTTTGATACTAGTTGGAAACTAGTCACTGCTTTCAACAGGTTTGGAGTCAGGCCCTAAAATGTTCTTACAATGTATGAAAGTCTGAATTCCATGAATAATAGAGTCATTCTTCAGAAGCAGTTGTAAATATTTTTAGACCAGCTTCTGAGAAGAAACTATGCACACACACATACACACACAAAACCCAGTTAAAACTGTGGCAATGGTAATGCTCTGCTTTAATTCAGTCTTGTGACAAAATCTGCAGAGAACCCATGCTTCAAACCTGCTTTGCACTCATTTCTGCACTTATTAGTGACATAATCTCACTACCTCTTTTCTTTTTTCAAAAAAAGAGGTGCAGGAATGCTGTCTTACATGTGAGATTGGCTGCTTATCTGATAGCACAGAATTCCTCCTGCTATACTTACACTGTCTTTACATGGAAATAAAAGCTAGTAGATGAGCAATTTACCTGCATTGTGGACTGTCTAATCCAGCACAATCTAATACACCAATTTACATGAACAGGTCTTGTTGGCCATATTTTCCTCGCATAATTTCATAGTCTTTTTAAACACCTTCCTATCTTGACTCTTATGTCATATCTCCAAATGTTTTCTTGCTGCGTAGGCAGCAGACCTATATTTGGCAAAAAAGAGTTGTGAATCCTGGATCCAAAACAGGAAACAGAAAGGCCTGTAAAAACATAGCTGACAGATCTGAAGCAAGTCTGCATTTTGGGGTAGAGGATGAAGAGTTTTCAGCAGGAAGGCAAAGTTCTGAAATCAGTTTTCAGTTCAAGTATCTGCAAAGGAAGCTGGCTACAAATCTGTAATATTCATGCTTACTTAATGCCATAGGTTAACCTCATAGATGAAGAAGGATTTTGTTAATATGTACTCTTTTGGAAGACATAGAGAACTGGGTGTTTTGGGGTGGCTCCACAGAGTGGCACTGTGCTCTTGCTGCTGCTGAGCACTCCCTGCCTTGATGCTGCAGGTGGGTGACCAAGAGATGAAGGTTTTCCAAAGGGAGGAGACAAAGCAGCAGTACCAGGTTCCATGAGCAGCAGGCTAAGGAGGCACAAGGCACCCCTGCAATCAGCAGCCTACCAGGTAAGGGCACTACTGGCACTTCGGTAGGGTTTGTGGAGTGTAAGAAGAAAGCATTGCAGCATTCTTCTGTGGAGCAGAGGTAAAGCTGTGGGAGATCTCAATCACATTTGGGGAACAGAATGGGAAAATGCATGGGGCAGGATATGGATGACAATTCTGGAGGAGGAAGTCCTGACAGGATGCAAACAGAGGGGGTCAGGGAAAGTAGGTATTGACATATTTGCTCACAGTATCATATGCTGAGAACGGGAAGGATAGTTTGTCCCACACTGTGGATATGTTTAAAAGAATTAATCAAGGACTGTCTGTCTGTTCATAACAGCATGAACAGCACTCTTCAGAATTCAGCTAGAGCTCTAAGTTGTAGCATGTAGGTTTTGAAGCCTAAGTTCAGGTCACTTCAGGAATTATTTTTTCAGCTTCTTCTCCTTTGAAATAATCCTTTCCAGTCTGTTCAAGGGTATACACTGAGGAATGTGTTCAAGAGCTAAAATACCAGCAGAAACCAGTACATGTATTTGCATCCTGTTCTCTAACTCCACACAGAGCAATGTTCTGCTGTTGCACTGTCCTTGGGGGAAATGGCTGTAGTGCAGAAAGAATTTCTTGTTGAGTCACCACATGGTGAGGGTGTAGTGATGAGGAATTAATTAGTCTATGCGCTGCTGACCTGCCTGGTATTTTAATTACAATTTTTCATCTAATCATGGTACATGAAAGGAAAGCTACTTACATTTACATTTCTAATTCTTCTAAATGTGGGTGCTGCACCAGTCATTCATGCTGAGGGATTGACAGCAACTACCCTCGTGTGAAAATTTGGTATAGTGAGTGTTGTCATCTCTGTTCCCTTTTTGAGTTGCTAGGCATTATCCTGTGAACTTCTCCATTTTTCCTATGGCTTGTTCAGAGCTAGCACCAACATGCCAATTATATGACAACAAAAACCCCAAACCTTCAGTTCTTGCAATAGCAGCCCTTTGGCAGCAGTGCAACAATGTGTGATGGGGCATACAGAAAACTCATGGGGAGCAGTGAGGGGGAGAGAAGAGACTGCCATGAAAAGATGTATCACAGAATTTGTAGTGATTCTTATAGCTCTGCATAAGATTTTTATTTAAATGTTTAATTTACTTTAAGAAATGTATTTAAATGGTTTTATTTTAAAACCACAAGGTTTTAAAAAAATCCGATAGGTTCATATAGGATGTTTTCTAACTTGTTTCTGCAGAGTTGCTTGGACACAAAGGGAAAAGCAGCCAAATGTTGTTGTCCACAGTGGACTCACTAATGCTAGATCTTCCCCAGTGCTTCTTACTGTTCAGGCCATGCATCTTTAAATCATTGGATTTATGTTGAATTTGCAAGTTGGCAGAACTCATATAGAGTATCCTCATATCATAACAGAACAGCTTCTTTCACACAGTTTGCTGGGGGCTGAAGAAGGGAGTAGTATTTGTGATATGGCAATGATAAGGCAGAAATGCCTTTGTACACAGTAGTAAGATTTTATTTCACACAGAACAGAGATTCAACACAGCAGTGAATAAGGAGAGAGGCTGCCAGTGCTCCTCTTGGTGCTGGCTTAATCCTCCACATGGCCTTTTCATGTAGCCTCTTCTGGTGCTCCCCATGATCTCAGTTATTCCTGCAAGACCTGTCAAAATTTTCCAAAAAGAAAATTCATTTTCTAAAAGCTTAGAAAGAGCTATTTAAAATGAGAATTAATACAAATTAAAAGGAATGTACTTGATTTAAAATATCTTTTGTATATAGTATCTCTTAAATATCTTGTTTGCAAATTAAAAAAAAACCCAAAATAACAAAAGCCTCCTTTCTTACTACAGATTTTATTTAGGCAACTTTTAAAATAATTATTTTCCTCTTTTTAATAGTCTTGAACTCCCATCACAGCTTTAATTAGGATAACCTTTTATCTGTTTATGTTCTACAGTGACATTTGAAGATTGGCCTTCAGTGAGAGCTTTGGGTGATGTGTACACTGAGGCTTTGGAAACTTCTTCTGGACAAGCTGCCAGCAAACAATTACCCTTCTAAATGTCAATAAGCTAGACATCAGCTGTCAGCTTGCATCATTTCTAAAAGCCAGCTCTCTCTGTGGATTACATCAAAAGTGTAATTCAGACTTTAAAAAATAGAATTTGATTTTGGTCATGTATTAAGCATTTTTATCCCTTGGGACTTGGGTAAAGAGTGTAATACTTCAGAGACTTTAAGTTACTCTTGTACTGTTCCAAAAACAAAATAAAGATTCACAGATAAATTTTTAGAATATTGAGCAGAGGCCCTAAAGTGTTTTTTTTTTTTTAAATAAAGTTACATCAGAAAAGAATGTTTACTGAGAGGAAAAATACAGAATGCTATTTTAAAAGAAGCATCAGTACTAACATTGGTTTGTGTTATGGGAGCATGGATTGGAAAGTAGTTGTGGCTGATGTTGAGTGCATCTAGTGATGAGACCATGTGTTTTACAGATCAAAAATACTAGTGCTGAAGAAAGCACACTACTTACTTTTCACTGTCACTTAGTCATTTTTTCCCATCTTGTATTGGTGAGTTAACTTCTGTATCAGAACAAGAAAATCACTAATCGTTATCAGCAAGGTCTTGAGCAATAAGCTAATTTTAATTCTCTTGGTGTTAACACTGTTCCTCTCTTTTGGCACATCCAAATTTTTCTGGATTAGTAGGAGATGTATGATCCTTTCAGTAAGTTCCATGGCTAAGGCAGCTTCTAACATAATCTCCCTCTTCATTGCAGTGATACACTTGAAGAAGAAACTGCAAAGTATTTCCATTTATAAAAATATGAAAATGAATGTTGTACGTGATACATAAATATATAAATGAAAAATACCTTAGAATGTGAAGAAAATAGTCCACACAATGATTCTACCTTCCTTTCTTCCTACCTTTCCTTGCTAAAAGACACATATTTTTCAATTATTGTCTATCCAAAGCAATTTAAAACTTCCAACAGGGCCATAATCATGGAATCACAGAATGGTTTGGGTTGGAAGGGACCATTAAAGGTTGTCTATTCATAACTCTGCTGCTGTGGGCAAGGACACGTTCCACTAGACCAGGTTGCACAAAGCCCCATCCAGCCTGACCTTGAACAACATCCTGGAATGGGACATTCACAATGAAGATATCAGACCCAGTTCTCTGGATACAGACTGTAAAATCTTAGTTAGCTGCTTACCAGCTATAACGCACATTTACAGATAGCTCCATTTGCTTTTGACACTGCTGCTCTTGCAGAAGCTTCATTGTCTGTGTTTAGACTTTGTGCTTGCCTTTGTCCTCTTTGGGTTTGATGGAGAAAGCAAAGCACACTGTGATAATCCTGTCATTAGATCCCCCACCAACTCACACCTCTGGAATGAAACACTCCCTTTCCCACTCCCTCTTCATCTTCTTCATGTGATTTAAATGATATTAAATTCAGAGCTAAGGAAATATTAGCCCCAGAAATACATAAAGCATTTATAATAGTATTTCAAAGATTTATACTTGAATCTATAATCTATGGTGGAAGTCCCTCATATACCTACTCTTGATCACAGCACTTTTCTTTGGAGTGGGTCTGACAGACAAATTTATCAATTCTTCTATTCCAAGCAAACTTCTAATATCCCTTTATAGGTTCTCTTTTTCTTTGGCCTTTATCACAACCATAGAGTTGTCCATCTGGTAATAAAATACATGATGGGAGATGGGGAGATCCCTTTAGTGTTGATTCTGTTTGCAGAGCTTGGAAGTCATTCAGTGGTTAATTAGAGATATGCTATTGATGTAAAGTTACTAACTTGACTTATTACCAACCTTCTCTTTGTCTTACAGAGTTCTACGAAGTGTAATGGATGTGGCATGTACTGACATAACTATTTACACTACATATCAGATATATTGTTAATATAATTGTTACCACTAGCAGCCAATCAATGGATGAGCTGAAGAGCTTCATCTCAGTAAACAAAAAAAAAAGCATAATACAATATATTTGTCTTATTGTTGGCTGCTTTTCTAATACAGACTTTTTCTCTGCCACATCAAGTAATCTCTGTTAGTCTCTTTTAACTTGAGCCAAAGAGAATATGAAAATTGCTTGTCTGCATCTTCCACTGTGTAATGGTTTCGCCCACCTGGCAACTCAGCCCCACACAGCTGCTTGCTGACTCCCCCCTGGTGGGATGAGGGAGAGAACTTAAAGGGTAACAATGAGAAAACTCGTGGGTTGACATAAAGTTTAATAAGTAAAGCAAAAACCGTGCATGTAAGCAAAGCAAAACAAGGTGTGCATTCACTGCTTCCTGTGGGCTGGCAGGTGTTCAACCATCCCCAGAAAACCAGGGTTCCATCACATTTAGTGGTGTTTTAGGGAGAAAAACAACATTACTTTGAACATCCTCCCTTTCTTCTTCCCCAGATTTATACGCTGAGCATGATGCCATAGGATCTGGGAAATCTCTTTGATCAGATGGGGTCAGCTGTCCCAGCTGTGTTCCCTTCCAAATTCTTGTCCACCCCCAAACACATTGCTGGTGGGGTGGGGTGAGAAGAAGAAAAAGTCTTGACTCTGTGCAAGCACTGTTCAGCAATAACAAAAACATCCCTGAATTATCAACACTGTTTACTGCACAAGTCCAAACCACAGGCCCATATCAGATACTATGAAGAAAACTGACATTATGCCAGCCGATACCAGCATATGCTGTGTGAAGAAACTAATGTTACAATGACATGGGTATGATGCTATTGCAATTGGATTTGTACTCTACAGAAATCATTCATCTTTAGTAAGCTAAAACTTAGGCAGCAAGTCAAGACAGTGATCAAGGCTTCGCTATAGTCAGGGGATGGAGGGTGGGTGATTCCTCCCACCTCTTTTAGACATAAGCTCAGAATGAAATGAAGCACACTCTGGAGATGCATCCAGTCACCCATTGCACTGGAAACATAGATATGCAACTTAGATACAATGCTTAACTTTTAGATTTCTAAAGTTAGATAAATCCAATTCAAACAGCTTGCTCATGGCTGTTTAACAACCTGAATTAACTCATGTGAACATAAGTGAAATCTTACCATTGATGTCCATGGGACCAAACCCATATTCAAACAGCAATATAGTTATAGTAGTGTGCTAATGTCTTGTGCTAACAGTTGTGCTAATGATAGTGCTGATATGTAACCACTGAAATTACTCAAGAGTTAAAATTGGTTGAAAACTATTTCTGAGGATGGCTTTCCTGTTGACCCCCAAATCTCTATTTAGTTGCCCTTCTTTCATTATCAGACAGCTCACTGCTCAGAAAGAAATGTATTTTCCATTTTAGATTTGTATAGGCTGGATTAGATCACCTCCATTGACAAGCATTATGAAACCAGCATAGTTACCTACTGAGTATTGACTGAAAGTTTTACTTGTAACTGATTCATCTCTTCATGTGTTCCTAAGCACTTATTAAAAAAAAAAATAGGCCTAAGGCAGATCAAATAGAAAAGGATAGAAGGGATTCAGAAGGATCAAAGTGAGAAAAGGTTATTCCCAAAAGCCTTCTGAAATGGCAGTCTTCAAGTCTTCAGTACTGAACTGAAAGTTATTATCTATTTGCAAACAGAGCTTGGAGCATGCCAACAGGGAAACGGTCTCTCCTCTGTAGGGATCATTCTACATCCCAAATAAAACTTTGTTTCTTAAATTACACTTGTCTTATGAACTAGGAATTTTCAGCACTCTTTCTGCATTCCTTTTGCACTTGTATAAGTTATCCTAAGTGTTGCTATGGTGTGCAATGGGCTGGCACAGCATTGATTGGAGTGATATTGCTCTAGCAGCTGAGCTTACTCAAAATGTTCCAACACTCAAGGTATTTCTGAGCATGCATAAGGTATCATTTAGACTTGACATATTTTTTATGATATTTCCTTGTAAATTGTGCATTCACTATCATTATGGATTATAGGCTCAGGATGACAAAATCTTTTGAAACAGCTTGGTTCAAAAACAGAGTTACTTTTTGTTTAACATCCCATCCTAAAAATCCACATTTTTTCTTAGTTTCTGGAGATATTCTTTATGGTAGAACAGATATGTTCTATATTCATTAAGGATTTTTGCAAGTCAGTATGCATTATTTTACTTTACACATACATTTAATGATGTAATTTGTACAGAGCTCTTAACATCTCTTCTTTTGGATTATCTTCTGCTGTTCTTACCCATTCCTCATGTAACTCAGACATTTTGTACTGCACTGTTTAATTTACTTTTTTTGTATGTAAACTTATATTCAGGCTGTCATAATGTTACTGCACTGCTACCTAGCATCACCTTAGATGACTGAAATTGAAACTAGAGTTGAAACTTCCTCAAACTAGACATTCTCTCATTTAACTATTTTAAATTTAATTAACACCCAATCACATATATTCTGCTAGTTTTAAGTTTAGCTACAATTATATAATTTTCAGAGACAGCATTTGGGGCTCTGTTCTGCATAGCCCAAGAGAATTGGCTGTACTAAGGAGGACCGTCTTCTCTTTTACCTATTCAAACTACATTATTTTGTATAGAAAATTACTTATTACACCAGGGGCAGGATAGAAGATAGGGGTAAAGGAGAGAAAGTGAGAGGTTGTATCTTATTAGTTAAGACATTATTTAGAGGATGCAAATATTGGTGGTGGGTTGCAAGAAATAAACATAAGAGAAAAACCTGCTTATCTGAGACTGTTACCTAATTTAATGTCCTAGATATTTGGCTTACTGGACTTACCCAGGGTGTGATTTCAGGTACAGTACTTGAGTCATACAAATCTGAACACATCTGCCTAACCTTTGAAAACATTTCCTTGTGGGGGCCACTTCACTGGATTAAGGCTCAGCAGACATTAGGATCTATATTCTGTGTTAATTTGGTTCTATTACCACTGCAGTGATGACAAATATTTTCAACTTTGGCCATAACCCTTAGGGAATTTTTATATTAAAGACAGTCAGTAAACTATGAATCTGCACCCAATAGCTATGTCTGTCCTAAATGTGTTTATTTTTACCTTTTTTTTTTTTTCATTGAATAAGGCATAGCACTTGAAAAGGGTACATTAGTTTTGGTATTTTAGGATCAAAGGCCTTACTCAGCCATCTCCAGTGAAACAAAATATTAATTGAAGGAACCCTCCAGCAAAACAATAGTAATATACTTTTCAAATCTGCAGAGGAGGTGGCTACCTTTGGTATTCAAAGATTTCCTAGGAATGTTGACTTTTCCCTCTCTTTTCACATTCATGATCAAAGAGTCCATAAAGCTTCAGCTTATGAAGAGAGATTAGCCTCTCTCTTTCTAGGCAGTACCATATTCATTGGCAAACTCTGGCCTGGATTTGTAATATTTTTTAAGGTGAGCAATTGACTGACTCATAAATGTGGGGGACTGCTCATAGCACACTAATAAGAGAAGACTCCCCAGCTGCCAGAAACATCAAACTTTGACAAGATGCAAAGCAAATGTGAGTCTCCATATCTCCTACCATGCAAAAGGGCTTAAGTGCTCTCTCACCACTCCCAGTGGGAGTCTCTGGATATTTTGTCACTATTGTATCATGAGTTGTGGTTTACAGCAACTACAGAACGCAGCTGGTTGGATTCAGCCTGCAGTCATTTGAGATGCTGCAGGTTTTCTGAGATATCTACATGAGGCTGGCAGAAATTGCACTGCAGCTGGTACAGCAGACCACCACCCTTCAGAAGACATAAAAGGCAGACAGGAAAGATACCTGTGGCATCTCAAATGACAATACACACTTTTGCCTGGACAACTGGATCATACCCAGTAAACCAAGGCAGGAACATTGCAGGAATTAACAAAACTCCAAGGTGTACTGACTCACTCGTTTTCAGTACTGTTTTAAGGGTGTATTCTGATTTAATAGCCTCATTTCAACATGTTTTAAATGATGTATGAAGTGATAAATCCAAATCACTAGAGGCATGGATATTTTTTGTATCATTACGCTGTTCTATGCAGTTAGTTTTCCTACTTCTTGCAACCAACCACCAAGCCCCATCTCCACCCCCCCAGTAATTTCCAAACAAAATATTTTAAAGTATTTATGAGATATTTATCTTTATTTATTCCACTCTTCATCTTTGCAGAGTCTTGACTGCCTTGATCTGGAAATCCTCTATTTCGTGTAGCTGGAATAAAGTGTATAAGCATATTGCCTACACAACTTCCATTATTACATGTTATGGTTAAAGATACAGTTAAGTGAAACATCATGTAAAGAGATAGGAGTAGAAATACTCATAGTTCTGAAATTAAAATATTTGAAGGTTTTTTTCTGGATTTTTAGTCCATGTAAATGGTACAAAATGTTAATATCAACAATTAGTTGGGTAGATCTGGCAACTACCCCAGACAAATAGTATATTTGCTTTACTGTAATTGCAAATATTTGCAATCTTTAAAGGAAAGAATAACAGCACTGTTAATAACTACTGATCATCACTTAGGATCTGGAAACACGTTTGGATTGAAACCCTGACTTAAAAGAAATCAAGATATCACCTCCAGTTCTTTCATGTTCACTTATGCATTTGGACCTCAGGAGGAGTCAACTAATGCTTCAAAGTTACTTTAAAAATTCAGGCTGGTAGTATTTGAGTATATCTGGCCTGCTTCACATCCAAATTTAATTTTGCTCTTCTGTCTTTAGATATTTTTTGTCATCTTTCTTTATCTGTTTTCATTTGAAATGTCCATTAGTCATAGTACCTCTTTAAAAAGAACCGGTCATCTGTCTTGATGATTAATGCCCCTCACCTTCAATAAAAGCACTAAGAATACTAAAATCCTCATCAGACTAATTAGTAAGAATGCCCTTGAGCCAGCCACAAGTCTTGGTGAGGATCTGATGAGTTCACAGAACTGCTATGTCTGATCTTTTTAGTTACTTCTTTTAAGTAGTATCTGGACATTCAATGGAGATCACAAACACAGAAATCACTGGCTTGGGACTATTAGTATTTTTTCCCCATATAGTTAATTTCAATGCACTGAGTTAATCACAGTTTTCATTAATGAAAATTGCTCATATGGAGCTGATTGTATAGCAATGTAATAAATACTGGCAAAGGAAGAAAACCAGCCAGATATAAAACACTTTACTTAACAAATTTAACAGGAAAGCAATGAAGAGATCATAATCTTCTTCCAAAGATCAGTATTTTGCCATATAGGGAAAAATAAATAAAGGCACAGTGGTCAACTTATTTCTGGTTTTGCTTAAGAAGGACTATACTGAGCTTTAATAACTTTTCTGAAGTTTGAGTCAATCCTTTCTTTTATTTACTTTAGTCTCCCTAACATTATTACTGAAGTATTTTTATTCCTATTTCAGAATGATATAATTTACCAATGAGTCAGAGTCATAGTTCCATATAGCCTTTCACTGTTAACATACAATCAAAACAATTAAAGATTTGCTTGAAGACAGAGCAACCAATCCATATTTATCAGTGTCAGCTTACTTCCTAGGTCACTTCAAGGCTTGATTTACCACTATTTAAGTCAGTATAAACATTTCAGGAAATTATAATGAGCACAAGTCTGCATTAAACAGTTCTAGATTTTTTTCTCACGAGCTGTCTTTTTAAATTTTTTTTCCCCAATTACAAAGTTTTGCCCAGAACTGAGATACTGGCATTTCTGAGAAGTAGCACAGGATTCATGCTCAAAAACTGCAATCTTATTCTACTGTTGATTAACAGCATTCCACAAAGCAAAATCCAGTGAGATTTAATTTACTCATCAATATTTAATGGTGTTATTAAGCTTCAGGATCAGCACTAAGGCATGTCTTCTATCCTGAAACCTACACTCCTCAAATCCCAAAATCCATATTTTCACACATCATCTTATTTGTAGCTGTGGAAGTTATTCTATGTGCCCAACATGCTTTATGATTTCCTAGTTGCACACCGTGGGATGGAATCATAGAATAGTTTGGGTTGGAAGGAACTTTAAAGATCATCTAGTTCCAAACCCCCTGCCATGGGCAGGGGCACCTTTCACTAGATCAGGTTGCTCAGGGCCCCATCCAATCTGGTCTGGAACACATCCAGGGGTGAGGTATTCACAGCTTCTCTGGGCAACCTGTTCCTCTGTCTCATCACATTCACAGTAAAGAATTTCTTCCTAATATCCAATTTAACCTACCCTCATCTAGTTTAAAGCCTCTTGTCCTGTCACTACAAACCCTTGGAAAAAGTCCCTCTCCAGCTCTCTTGAGGCCCTCTATAGGTACTGGAAGGTGCTCTAAGATCTCCACAGTATCTTCTCCAGGGTGAACAATAGGACCATTGTTTCTACTACAAATGAACCATTTAACTATATCTGCCTTACTGTACTCAGAAAGTTGAAACCTTCTTCTTCCTTTCTCTCTGTCAGGGCCCAGTCCACCCCTGGAATTTCAGGGTTGAAATTTCAATTCCTGAAATCTAGATAAGTAGATAGAATTTTGTGAGAAGCTTTGTCCACAGAACAAACCTATATTCTCCTACATGAAGTGCATAGTTTCCACTTGTTGCTTGTCACTTGGCTGTTTCCAGTATCAGCAGAAATAGTGACAGTGACACAAAGCTCCAAGACACGTAAAACTCCAAGAAAAGGGTTTCTCTGCTCTCCCTGCTGCCTTTCCCCGCCCAACAGTACAGACTAAATAGCTGAATAGCACCTGCAGACTGTGCCAGGCATTCCTGACACCTTTACAGAAATAGCTCTTCTGCTTTTGTATTCAGTAGGCTTCCTACAAAAAACTATGAAAAGTGATTTTGGCAGTGTCAGTGGGGTGACTTCACAGTAAAATTATTTCATCATTAGTTGACAATTCCAAACAGAGATGTATTTGAATAGGAAAGCAAGAATGACAGCTCCATCCTTTGACTTGCTGGGAAACAGATCCTTTAAGATGCTGCTCTACTCTCAAAAGCAGTGCTGCAAATAACAGCACTGTGGGTTCTATTATCTTTCAGAGATTTCCATAACAAACAGAGGGGACTTGTAAGTACAAGATGCTTCATCTAATGCCTCTTTTCAGAAGGGAGAGACAAATAGTACAGTGACATACATCCAAGGGTTAAAAGTATTAATAAACTCCCTTGTGTTTGCAATAGATAAAAATTATTTGGAAAAAAAAAATCCAGTTAATTTTCTTAAAAAGGTGTCAGCTCTGAAGCATTTATACCAGGCGGAATGTAATGTGGCCATTAGCACAACCCAACAAGGTACAGAATACTCAAAAAAACCCCAAAAGCATTACAATTTAATAGGTTGTATTTGCAAATAAAATTAACTATTCAAACCAAATAGACTTGAACATATGACCTTTTAGGAAATGTGGTTTTAAAAGATGAAAATGAGAGGTAACAGTTTCAGCACAGCAGTCCTGAATTTCTGTTGTTGTTTAAGAATCTACAACTCTCTGAGCAGCTCCCTATAGAAGTAAGTTTTGTGATTGATTATCTTTGATTATGCACCTGTAATTATATTTTGAGTCCACTGAAGAAGGGATTACAATTTTTATACCTGGTTCAAAGCTAAGATATGAATATAGTATCTTTTTTCAGGACCTAAATTTTACTGTTCCTTTCCAGAACTGTTTAGAGATATTCCAGCATGTTACTCTGCCAGTACTGTTTAAATTATATAAATATGTTTGTGTGTGTCTAGATATGTTTATGGGGTGATTTTTCTCCTAAAATTTTTGCTTTGGTGTTTTTTTTTTAATTTTCATCCTCAATCACTAGTACCTGATCCTTTGTAGAGGATGGATGTCAAATTGTTAACAGTTTTGCCTCAATGCTTTTGCTTTATTATTTGTCATGCCCAAAGTCCTGGCCTAGCAGACAAATTAAGCAAATCATCCTGTCTAAGTAGTCATTTAATCCCAAGCAAGACCCCCAATTTTACATGAGGATTACTTATTAGAGTTATATATTTTCCAATTTTTCTTTTCTCAGTTGATATTAGTTTTCTAATCACAAATATTTGCAGCATATTCAGTATATCATAAATCTCTTAAAAACAGTATTTGTTATATTTCCACAACGCAGTATAAATAAAATATCATTTGTGGTAAAAGAAAGTCCACAATCACTGAATTATCTGAGAACTTTGTAACTATTCCTCGCACAGAAGGAATCCAGTGCTTAGGATAAATTGAGGGGGTTGCTGATAACATTCAGGAAGTGTGTATGGGAAGTTACAATCCCAGCTCTTCAGTGCACTGTCTAACATATTTCTATTGCCAAATGAATATTTTAATACTTAGGTGACTGTGTAAACTGAGCAAACAATATGCAAATCACAAATCTTCCTCATTTTACGGAGAAGATACTGGCAGTCTCATTCTAATGCCAGTCATGGCTTCATTCTCTTCACATATATCATTTGTATCTTCTGCATTTGAATTCTGAAGGTGTTTTGCTTTAGTTAACATTTTAATACATTATTTTGTTGCTTCAAGAGAAATAAGAAATTAGGATTTTGCTTCAGATTTTTGGACAAGGCGTTTTTTAATATTGTTTGGTTTTAAGAGACCAGAATTTCAAAAATCAATGTCCATTTTACTGATAAGCAGTTGAAAGAAGACAAATAGGCAAAGCAAGGGTAATAATCAGCCTAGTTCCCACCTAATTTGAGCTTTGTTGATTTTCTAAGGAACTAACGTGTTAATTGCCATGTTTCTTACCTCACAGATGTTATACTAGTCAACTAGAATCCAGCTAAATACCCATATCCATTGGACTTACTGAGTTTCCCAAATAGAGCAGACCTTGGTCCTACAAGGCTTCCTGATTTCTGACACCCTTATGAGAAGTGCAATCAATCAGTAGCATATGAGCTAAGTAGGACCTAAGAACAACCAGTGCTTGGTCTGATAATTCAGCTGTTCAATCTCCTCTATCTCCAACATCATTTTTTTTGAAAGTGTGAAAAGAGGAAGGCAAAGAATAAAAAAAAAATTCTAATAAGTGCTGAGGCACATTTTCACAAATACTCCACTGTTGTAGAACAGAAACTACATGGGAAGAAAACTTAATCTTCTTGCTTCATGATGGGAAAGAATAAACATATGAGGGGATACAAACTTCTGTTCCCCTCCACTAAGTGAAGAGACAAAGTTTTCAGTTGCTCTTTCTCTGCTATGGAATGGTTCTGCATACTTTTACTCCTTTGGATGAAGGATCAGACTTTAGTGCTTAAAATTTCTCTGATAATGTGATGTAAAATTAAGAAGTTTTGTCTTGTTTCCTCCAGACTAGTGGAGAGAAAGGAATGGTCAATAAATTAATAAGTAAGTTTTAATTTGCACTTTTATTAAAAAAAAAAAAAATAAATCTGGTCTTAAGTTCTGTACATTTGTCCATTAAAATAGCTAAACAGATTATTATTAAATGTTTTCTGCATAAAATAATTGTACTTACAAAACTCTGTGTGGAAATGAACTTTGTCCTTTTGCTCATCTTGAACTTTGTTTTTGTTGCTTCATTAGGGTATTACTCCTTGTGACTAGCAGAATTTTCCAATTACTTGTGGTATTGTCTTCCTCTAGTGGCTATTTGAACACTCAATCAGTATTACTTTCACTGGGAGCTATACAAATCCTGATGCATTTTAGAGTTTGGAACCATCATAGTCAAATCTTGATGAATATTTTCTGTCAACAAAAACCTAATTGAAAAAAGAGAAAAGTATGTATTGTCTACATAATAGAAATATGAACAGTAAGCTATGCCTAAAAAGGAAATTTATGCTATTGTCTGATACTGAAAAACTGCCCTGAATTTCCATTTCCTTGTTTTTAAATATATCGGGACTAATTCTACTGTGGTGACCAGCTGATGCCATGGACCTGCACACAGGCAAAAGAGAAACTGGGAAGGGATGGGAATTTCATAATTCTCTGAATGCCAACTATCATGACATTTCTATCTGGTAGAACAATGCACATTTCTGAGTATATGGATTTACACTCTTGTCTGGTAATGCCATTTTTAGATTATTTTTGTCTAATCTTTGCCAAGAGTTACACTTGGCAGAGTGTAATTGAACATTTGTACATATGAAAAGTAAACTGCAACCATCACTTGCCCCTTTAACATTTGTAGTACATTATGGCATGATGTCTGCTATATTCACCAGATACATACACAATCTGTGACAGAGCACTGTAGATGAGATTGGTAAAGTTTACGGAAGGAAGTTGCCATTTTTGTGTGTTCCAGACTTTGCATACCCATCCTAAGTGTAGAATATATTGATTGAAAGATTCTGACATTTGACTTTCTATTATAGTAGCTGTCCCCTGTTTCCTAAATGACAGCCAATAAACATGACCAGTGCCCTCCAGATATTTACAGGCTTCAAATTTTCTAATGGCTCATTATACATTCCCCACATACTGTGTTTGCTATGGGATCTCTAAAAAGTATGATATGGCATTACATCAGCCACTTAGAAAATTCTGCTATGACTCCATGCCAGTAAGAATATTACTAAATCCCCAGTAAGAATATCACTATTTGTTCCTTGAGTTTCAGCACTCACCTCTCAAGGTGCTGCATGCCTTCACCCTTCTTGAGCTGGAGACATGCAGACCACTAGGGTAAAATTTAGCTACATCATTGGACCGATGGGAAGCCATGTAAAGCTAGGTCTGCACATTGAATTGACATCATTCAATGGAAGGTGTCCTAAACCCACAAATGTTACTCCTATTATTCCATCAATATTACATAGGATCCCTTTAGCTGAAGTCTAAAACCCTTTTACCAAATAGGTTTCTGTATCCTACATTAAAAAGTTCTATTTAAAAATCTAGGAATTATTTTCCTTGTTTACCTAATGCAGATCTCCTTTTTCTAAATGTCTACTGGTCACTTCTCACTTCACAATGGCAGAATCCAGAAGTACCATAAGAAACTGAGCTATTGAATAATTCTGGATATTCAAAATGTAATTTACGTGCTTTCCCTCACTGATTAAAATAAATTTTTCTATAGAAATACTCAAGGTATATATATCTCTGGCATCACAAGGCAACAATTAATGGGTACTCATGAAGCCTGAGCTCATGTGATGCATAGCCCAGTGGCCCCTGCACCTGGAGCTGACAATGCAGTACATTTGTCTTTGATCTTTAAAACATTTAGCACTTGCTTCCCTGGAGTGATTACTGCAGAACTGAAGATGATTCAGTGTTCCTTTTGATAAATGGTTCTTGAAAGCCCAAGACATGCCCTGTCTGGAAGAATTCACAACCATCTGCTGGGAAGCTAATGTATTCATCTTGCACATACAAATGGCTTTGTGGATGATGTTTCACTGCTTTGCACTAATATGACTTTATTGGCATTGAAATCAACCTGCACCACTGCTAAAATGGAGTTATAATCTGGCCCATGGATTCCATTTAATGACACAAACTCCTCAATTACAGTAACAGTAAAACATGTGAGAAGATGGAATTCTTGTAGTCTCTTCTTTTCCTTCTAATTTTTCCTTTACTAAAATTTGCATTTGTCTCACATTGAAGAATAAACCTAAAAGACTATGCTTCTCTCATTTTTTGCCTTCTGCCCCCTNCCTAATTTTATACATAATTTTGTAACTGAACATGAATAGCTTTTATATGGGCTAGGAAATCCCTCATATATTTTCATCACTGGCATAGGGATAAATGTTTCCAAGCGATATGTATTATTTTTGATTGCATGTTGGTGATGAATATAGTTTTCTTCAAGCTACAGAGAGTGTACTATTTCACCAGTGTCATCTGTTTCTGAGACTTGCCTTCTATGCTCAAGAAAACGTATGGAAAAAGCTGAGGCTTGCACCTATGAAGTGTGATATACTGCTGGGTATCTTTCACCCTGAAAAAAATCTCATGTGGTGCATTTCTTCCCTTACATTGACCCTCTTGAAGTCACTGGAGAGAGCCTATTGACCTCAAGGGTGCAACTTTGGATTTGAAACTGATGCAGAATCCAAATCTGCTGTTTCAAGCCTTCACTTAGTAATAGTCACATGAATTATAAAGTCAACATTTTCAAAGCCAGTGATGCAGAGATCATGCACTTCTTTTCTGATGCCTCATCACATCAGATCCTTGGTTTACAGTCACAGCAATTCCACTGAAGTCAGGGAACCCACTTTGGCTGTGGGATGACACAGGTGTAATTGGAAATAATACTAAGTGAGAAAATGCGTTTAACAATTGTAAACCAATTAACTTACAACACAACCAGGGGCGTATGTTTGGGCTTGTGAGTCCATAAACATCAATGGACACAACTTTTTTTGCTTCAATGAAATTAATTTAGACTCAGAGTCAATGGGGAATTCGGCCCCTCTGTTTGGGAATCCAATAGCTATTCCATAATCTCTTTGTAGTTTAGGTAAATACAGCTTGATATCTAATTGGTGTTGTTTACATATCTTTTTGTGGTTCTAATAAATCACAGTACCATCTTAATCATCAGTATTTTTGGATAATTTTCCAATTAATTCCCAGGAATTAAGCAGGACTGAAGATTTCATGAAATAGTCTTTAGCCACTCCCTAACTTCTTACTGTAGTCAGGTGTTCAATAAAGAGCTAGGTCCTGTTTTCCATAGATGTCCTTCTTACATCTTTACTCATATATCAATAAAATGTGTTTCCAAGCATAATATTCTCTTGGCATAGTCATCTATTCATTCAGAATTACCATCTGTGCCTTTCTGGAGATTTCATTCTTTCATGAAACTGGCAGTGATGACAAAGTTAATTTGAATTCCCAGGACATGCAACCATCAAACAGTTTGAAATTCTCTTTTCCAAGCCAGTTTTCCACACTGATAGAACTTTTAAGAACAGACAATTCATAATTTCTTGTTGTTGCTGTTGTTGTTCCATGTTTCACAGAACACTGTCCACCATCCTTCCCCTCCTCCCACAATCATTTCCTCCACCAACTTCTTAGGTAAGGTTTGACGGATGAGACTCCCTGTGAAGGCCATCAGCACTTGTTTTTTAATCAGCAGTACAGATTGCTGCTGACTTAAATGAAGCATATTTCCCACCCAGTGACTGAGCACATTGCCTTCAAGCAGATCATATTTAAAAATAATCCTACAGAAAGATCCTATATCACATAAGGCATGAGAAAGAAAAAGAAAAAAAACAAACCACAAGCAAATATCTTTTGAATGCAAAGGTAAATATATTTTCCTTATCATGTTTATGAGAGGGATAGGTTGTTTTCCGCTTCCTTCTAATATTTAAAAGCACTGAATTCACTGCTAGAGTCCTGTAGCTTTTGAACCTAGCAGCTAGAAGATAAAAAAAGACTCAGCTTTTTTTGCTGTTGATTCTTTCCACTAGATATTTTCAAAATTTCCAAGTTTCAGTCAGAGAATTCTGTAGCAGGTGACATGGTAATTTACTTTTCTGCTTATTTTAAAGACATTTTTACAAGGAAGATGAATGTATGGCCTTGGCTGTTCGTACTGTACAGGACTTTCAATCACAAATGGAAGAACTAAAATCTCTGATTCCTCACTAGGAAATATAATAGACTGAAGATACCTAGTTCCTTGAGTTATGTCTGAATCACATCCCCTTTTTTCCAGAGCTTTCTATAACTAATTGTACAAGGTTATCATATACTACTCCCTGCACATTCTGTTGGCAACCTAGAAACCTGACTTGGAAGGTGAATTTTGAGGTTTTGAAGTGCTCAAGTGGTCGTTCTCAATGTGGAGCTCTTTAGGCCAGCAGAAGGAGTTGTACAGGAGCCTAGAATCTGGAACTGGCTCAATCTCCTCTAAAGAAGTCTATCTCTCTACAGTGATTACAGTTCTTGATGTTTTGCTCAGAAGGACCTGGATTCCAGGTCACCACAATGGAGTGATGTGCTGTGATAGGTAACACAGCTTGTGGAGGGGTGTCTGGCCTGAAGAAATAGGCAAAAAGGTGGGACAAGTTCATACTGTGAAGCTGAACTAGAAGTTCAGTTTCACTGTCTGTACTGGGCTCATGCCAGAGTGGGTCACTGTGGTCATTCACTAGAAATTTCTTTCCATCCTGTTTCCTTTTGGTTGTGTGAGACATCCTCAGAAAGCTGTATTTCTTGGTGATGAGATTTAAATTCTAGAAAACAACTGAATGAGCAGAGACGATCTGGACATTTCAATTTGGCTCATGTATTAAATAGTTTTCTAGAAATACCTAGAATGAATTAGAAGCTGGTGTGCAGTGTGCGATGCATAAGATCAGGGAGACATGAGCCACCCACTGTTTCCCTGGTGCCACCAAGCAGAGTCCTGTGCAGTGGAGTTCTGTGTGCTGAAGGGGTTATTAACCATTATCTTGAGGAACAGTCTTTCCATTACCTGAAGTTAGACGTTTCTTCTAGAAAAATTAAGATGTTTCAAACTGTTAATAATTAAATTATTACTAATAATGTAAGTATAAATTAAACTGTAGGCTTTTCAGGATGTATTCCAGAAAGGTAACAGAGCTCCTGCCTTCCATTAGCTTACATGGGGATTTTCTGTAGTGCTGTCACCTTCTTCAGATCCGAGGAGGCAGCCAGCACCACCAGGGTGCTGCGAGGGCTGGCTGCTGCTCCAGGTAAGCCAGGAGGAAGTGCAGAGAGGCAGGAGGGCTGGCAGGCACCCAGACCTCAGCCAGGAGGGGCTGGGGGGCTGAGAAGCACGTCAGGGTTGGACCAGGTCTGGAGACAGTGACCTGCCCAGAGATTGCCCAGCCAGTCTGCAGGGCTCAGATGGCACCAAGGCCAAGCCAGGAAGCACCAGCAGCGGGGCTGAATCAGAAGAGGAATAAGAAGCTACTCCAAGGCCCTGCTGCCAGCAAGGGAGCTGGCCTCGGGCTCAGGACCCACACCTTCACCCTCCAGCTGCATCCCTGGGAAGGCAATGCACTCAGGGCACTGGCAAGGTCTCGGGTAAATACAAGCTGTAAGTTTTAAGTAAAAACTTTCAAAATAACCAGCCAAAATAGTTGAAGTGTATTTAGAAAGAAATTTGTTAAGGTAGGCAGTACTATGAGTCTTTTATTGATTCTCAGTCTCTAAATGCAGGTGATTAATTTACACCCTGAAGGGTGACTTTTACCACAGTTATTAGTGGTAACATAGAAGATGTTGAACTCTCAGCAAAGCCAGTGATATAACTGTGCTGTTTGGCATTACTATAAGGGAAAAAAAGTATGAATACTTATAAAATGCCTAGCTTAATGACTTCTGTGATAGCAGTAAAGGATTCTGTAGCTTTTCTAACACTAATAGGGGGCTTTTATTTTTTATCCATAAAACCTCATCTCCCTGCTGTGCAGTACAGATCAGTTTAGTCATATCCTAGCTATTAATTCTCTTCCAGCTATGGATTTAGGGGAATAATAATTATGCATTTCCGAGATCTACCAAAGCAAGGAGAGGGTTATTTTTTTGTATGCTAGATTTCTTGAATCAACAAAAACTGACACAAAAGCTCCCAGGTTTGGTTAGACCACCGGTTCATCTAATGCAGTATTTTGTTCACAACTCACAGAACTCAAATAACAGCATGTTTCTGAATTTTAAACCTATGCATCATAGTGTTCTACAAATTCACTTTATATGGCATAAATAGCCCAAAGTGATTTCAATAGCTTGGAAAATCTGGCACATCTTATGGTCTTACATAGCTTTGACTATTTACTGGGGCACTTGCCAGTTGACATCATAAGAGGCTGAAAAACACTTCAGAATTTTACTGCATTTTTCACCTGTAGCTTTGTGCTAAAGCCGGTGAAGTTTGGAACATTTCTGGATCCATGCCCACAGCCCACAGTGGCTAATCAAAGATTTTGTAAGGCCTTCTGACTTGACTTTACAAAATACACTCCAAAAGTGGATCAAGATTTTCCAGTAATATAGACAGAACTGTACTGTCATCTGAAGAAAACAGCTCGTCAAATCCTTAGTATGAGGAGAGAAAG
The DNA here is from genome assembly GCA_013397075.1 of Rhabdornis inornatus. Lineage (NCBI taxonomy): Eukaryota > Metazoa > Chordata > Aves > Passeriformes > Rhabdornithidae > Rhabdornis > Rhabdornis inornatus. Next base: position 51,806 of record VWZS01006873.1, read on the forward strand.
GGGAGCAGGTAGAGCCAATTTTCTGCTGTGCTGAAAGGAATGCATGACTTGAACGCCCCAGGATGCTATTTCAGGTTAAGAACCTTTGTTCAGTAGATACACTAACTTTGGAAGTTAATACTTCACCATCTACCCTGAACAGATGAAAACTAAGCTCTAAGCTCCAAAACTAGCAGGGGATTTTCAAAAACTTTTTGGCCAACAGTGGTTCTGGCTGAAAGACTCCATAAGTATTGTTTAAAAACACTGCACTGGCAGTCCAAAGACAACTTCCCTAAAACATCTAAGGAAAGGATCAGGTAGAACAATTGATAACTTGTCTTACACCTTTCTTACAGATAAAATGCAGCTTTGAAGATTTAGTGTATCCAGTATAATAGAATCTTCCTTGGCTCCTTAAGTTGTTTTTGCTTTGGTTTGTTTTTTTTGTTTGTTTGTTTTGTTTTGTTTGTTTGTTGTTGTTATTTTTTTTTGTTTGTTTTTTGTTTTTTGTTTTTGTTTTTTTGTAGTAGTGAAGAAGCTTTGCAGATATCAGAAATGTGGTGCCTTTACTAATATAATTGGTCTCTTTAGGTTCATACCTGATGCTACTGTTAGGTTTGTCTCCAGATCTGTAGCATTATGGAGACTGAGATTAATTAGGTCTTCCATCATAGACTGCTCCCCTTCAAAGTAAGTTGCATGAGACTCTGCAAAAGCCAGAATTACTTGTTTTGCTCAGGAAAATTTGTACAAACATTTTTCAACCAAATAGACCTTACCACAATAAATTCACAGTATATGGAACTGGTAGTACAGCTATCCCCCTCTTTCAGTATAGGAATTACCTCAGCCAAGATTGTCCATAGAAGATACTCTTTTGATACATAACACTTGATGATGTTCTTTTAAGAAAAAGAAAAAGAGAAAGTAGCAATAACAACTTTCTAGCAGATTCCTTGTGGTATACAAGAACACACAGAGGTTACAAAATCTGCCCTCACACAATGACTATTGCTGACATGGGTTTGAATTCTGGGTTTATAGCTGGTGATGACAGACCCAACATATCAGCAACTTGATTGGTATTTTATACCACATAGCTATGGTGAGGGAAATACTCACAATGTCACCTTGACATGTCACTTGCCAAGTTACATGAAAGCTGAAAAAAGGCAGGAACTTGCTTTTCATGTAGTGACCTAGTAACTTTGGAGAACTTTTTTTTTCAGAAATGTAGTGCAAACCACTACGTTAAATACACAATTAAGTTAACATGAAATTAAGACTCTTTCTTCTTCTTACAGAGGACACATAGTCCTGATTGTCACTGCTGTTATCTGAGCACTACACAGCCAAATGCTAACAGTCAGATAAAATAGTCACATTAGAGAAAGAATGTCAGCATAAGCAACTGCATGTTGCAACTGCATAAACAATCTGCCAGCAGTGCTGGAGCCAATGCATTGTACCAGATTATTCACACTTAATTCAGTTCCTTTATTCTTCAGACCTTTGTTTTGTAAAATGTTCTTTTAATTTGGAAGCTGAGGGAATGTCTTACACTTCCTCATCCATGCAACAAGTTATATATATTTATATACACACTGTGCACACATATATAGATACATATAAACACATGAACAAATGAAGAGTTTTTTGGGGTTTTTTTCTTTCTTCATGACTTTAAGCATCAGGAAGGGTGATATTGCCGAAATAACTTTTATTCACAGCAAGTGATATAATTATGTGATGCCATAGTTATCAGCTACTAGGTGGATTGCGCATTGTTGACACTTGTTTATTCTTATGTGTGTCATTTTTGACAGCTTGAAAGGAAAATTATATCTGAAATTTTTAAAGAAACATGATTCAGACAAAATCAGTGGCAAAGGGAAAATATACTTGAAGAAATGGCAGTTTTCCTTTTCTTCATAAAATATTTTATGATAATCACTATGAATGGCAAATATATCTAGTCTGACTTTAAAGTTTCTTATCCCAGACACTAAAATGCTATTAATAATTTTGGTCAGGAAAATTGCTGTGAATAAACAACCAAAGGCTGTGGCTTTACATTTCATATGAATTGCCAGTGGTGTCATATCAAAGATGTGGTAACTGAGTAAACTAATGCTGAGATTTGCATAAAAATTCCTGTGAGACATTTGTCCTCCATTCTAACAGTGGCAGTCATCTTCAGCAGGAATGAATGAATTCTGAGTTTTAAAGTCAAAACCTAGTGATAACAGAGAAGTTCTCCTCACAGTTTAGCAGGAATAGAGTTTGAGTGTATATTGGGTGCACCAGGTCTAATAATAGCTCATTTCCCTAAGTGAGGAGAGGATAAAAAGTCTCAATATATTGTCATACCCAAGGTATGAAATTAGTTGTTTTTTAGACCCAAATTATAAACTTCTAAAACAAATAAAAGGAAATTTTTCCTGAGAGATTAATTGTTATGACTGAAAGTCTGTACCGGCAATTTTTAAGAGGGTGAAAAATCCTTTTTTCTAAATATAGAAGGAATAAACCACACACACATTTCATTTTGATCTTTAACTCCCCAGCTGCCTGGGGGAGGCAGGACGAGACATTTGGTGCAGGTGAATGACAGAGCTTAGGAAGAGCAGGGGCATGGACATGATTTTCTCTCCCTGCAGAGCTCCTCTCTCTGCTCTCCACCTGAGCTTCTGAGCCACGTCTCAAAGACAAAGAGTACCCATTGACTACATGGAAATCAATACCATACAAGATGCCACTTGATTAGTTTCTAAATTAAGATGAATTTGTGTTTTCTGTCTGTTTTGAAGGGACAGTCCCAGCTGCCAGGGCATGGCTTGTGGAAAGTCTTGCTGGAGGACCCTACAGGGAGCATGAGGAGATCCTCAAGCTTCCATGGATAAAAATTTAAGTTTTCCCATTCCGCCGCCATAACTCATGCACAGAAGATGAGAAAATGAATAGTACATTAGTAGCTGATGACTAACATTAAGGGGCATTCATAGGCTCAGTTACTTTAGAAGAAATTAAGCCTAACTTTTCTTGCAGATGAGAATTTCTGCCTCTGACCCCATGTATGAGTTCAAGCTCACCCAGGAAGGGTCTTTGAATTTGAATCATGTGTAGGGTTTTAAGACATAGGGACACTCCCTTCCACAGTTACAGGTGTGCTTCTCTGGGAAGTCAATTCATGACTGGGTCTGTGGAAACCTAGCTTTTGTTTAATAAGCACTTAGACTCTTCACACAGGGCACCTTGGTACTACTATGCCAGAAGTAGTTAACATTTGCTATAATGTGTATATTTATTGTATTTTTTCATGTATTAAAAAGAATGGGCTCAGAGAGAATACACATATTAACACTGCAATATTTAGACAGTGTAAATTTTTCTTTGCTCTCCTCTACAACTAAATTTTTTTCTTATCAATATAGCGTTCAACATTTTTTGCACGACACAGCATCTTTCTGAAGCTACAGTTTAGAAAAAATCCTGTTCGAAATTTTCCTGGAGTTTGAAAACCCACCCTTTATGGAAAAATTGGAAGCATTTCAAGTGACTGATACACAATAGCAGTGGCAGATGTGCACTGATCTGAACAAACTAACATAAAGTACAAGTCTTAAATAAATTACACCAGGAAAAAGAAGAAATCACAGGGAATAGTTTCTAGGAATTAAACTCTCATGTATATTATCCTCTAAGTCATAAAACCAGGAGGACTTTTTAGAACAGATTTTCCAAATGGTCTTTTTGCATTCAGTATAAATTGACACAGAATTTCATTATGAATCCTACAGTGCTTTAGGGAAGTGCATTGTGATTACCAGTACTCTGCATCATAATGACAGCATGAGAAACCAAGGCAATCAAAGATGAAGATTATGAAAACTTCTCCAAATTCAGAGCTGCATCCCAGGTGTTTTTCAGGTCAGTATAGGTAGCAGTAAAGGAGCTGCAGCATACAATGAAACGTTGTAACGTGACTAGAGGGAGTTCCCTAAATCTGCAGATGCGTATCACAAGTGAACACATTGTAAGAACTCTGCCTGAGATTGTGTAGGTTTGCCATGACAATTCTAAACTTGTCTTCATGGCTATGCAAGCCTAATTATTTCTTACTTGATATAAGAAGGAGAATCTGACACTGTAACAGCCCATAAAACTGCTGTGAGAACAGAAATGGGGAGAAAAAGTCAGTCACATGGGCAGTTCAGGCTACCACTGAATTCTTTGCAGTAGTCTTCATATAGTGTAATACACTCTGAAATATGGTATCAGCTAAAGCTGCATAATGTCTCGAGTGTAACTTTTGAGGGTATGCAGTATAGGATTCTTATTTACTGTACTGTGTTCATGTGGCAGGGTTTTGGTGGCCGGGGATTACAGGGTGACTTCTGAGAGAAGATGCTAGAAGCTTCCCCCATGTCCAACAGCTCCAAGACAGATGTGCCACTGGCCAAGGCTAAGTCCTTCATCAATGGTGGTAGTGTCTCTGGAGTACTGTACTTAAAAAGGGTGAAAAAACCCACCTGTGCAACTGCAACCAGAGAGGAGTGAGACTGTGAGAGAGAAACAGTTCTGCAGACACCAGGGTCAGTGAGGAGTGGGGGAAGAGGTGCTCCAGGTGCCAGAGCAGAGGCTCCTGTACCTTGTGGTGAAGACAGTGGTAAGGCAGACTGTCCCCTGTCCATGGAGGTCCATGGTGGAGCAGATGAATGCCCAAAGGAGGTTGTCAGGGTCTGTGGATCTTTTTTTTAAAAAGAGGAGCCCACACTGGAGCAGGTTTGCTGGAAGGATGCATGATCCTGTGATGGACCCACATGGCAGCAGTGTGTTCCTGAAGGACTGCACACCGTGGAAGGGACCCACTCTGGAGCAGCAGCAGAGCTGTAACCTGTGGGAAGGACTCACACTGGAGAAGTTTATGGAGGACTGTCTCCTGTGAGAGGGATCCCACTCTGGAGCAGTGTGAGAATCCTCCCCCTGAAGGAGAAGGTAGCCCTCACCCCCCCTCCTTCTGCACCACTGGGGAAAAGAAGGAAGTAGGGAAAATCAAGAGTAAAGTTAGGCCCAGGAAGAAGGCAGGGAAGGAGGTAAGACATTTAAAACTTGGGGTTTTTTCTTCATTATCCTACTCTGGCTTTTTCCTCAAGTCAAGTCTGCTTTGCTCATGATGGCAACTGCTGAATGAACTCTCCCTGTCCTTATCTCAACCCACAAGCCTTTATGTCTCTTTGTCTTCTGTCAAGTTGAGAAATGATAGGAAGTCTTTGGTGGGCATCTGGCATCCCATCAGGTTCAACCCATTACACGCAGCAAATTCTACTAAGATAACTACACTGATAGAAATTTTGATTATGCAGCGGCTGGTTTTATCCATTTTACATTAGAATTTATGTACATGGTATCTTCTTCACAGTTGTGCAAATATTTGTATGCTTAGTAGTGCAAAAACCCTTAATAACTTTTCAAATAAGATGAGTCTGTCTTTAAAACTGGAGGTGAAATGTTGAAATATACAAGTCTGTGACTCATCATTGCTATCCACCATTGTTGTCACATCTTCACCTAGACCAATACCTTTTGAAAGCTGCTTATTTTCAGGAGGGACTTACATAAGTGAAATGACCAGGGGTTTACAGCATGCTTTAGCTCTCTTGGAAGAATTTTTCTATGTTCTAGCACTGTAAACTTGTGACCTCCCTCCTGTCTTTTTCTTCTGGCTACGCAGTGCATGATGTGTATTTTTTTGATATTTTAGTTTTCTGATATCTTATTGTTATGTCCATTTGATTTGGTTCTCTACTTAATTCCCTCTACTTCCTACAGGTGGTGAGAATAGAGTTTCATTCTGCTTTTGACAGACTACCTGTTCAGTGACAGAATATCAGTGCTGGAGAAATTGTCAGGTTTGGGTTTTAAATTTGTGCTAAAGAGACTGATGTGCAGAACAACTGCGAATGCACTCTAAATAGATCCTCTTTCCATTTTGCTTCTACCTTAATAGGTATCAACTTTTCTACTGTGTAGGAATTCAGAATTAATTTTACAAGATTATATTTTTACTGCTTGCATTCCATTTTCTTTGATATATATTGGTCCCCAAGCTGTATTTTATGCTGCAGATCCTGGGTTCTCTCAATTATCTGACCTTTTAATTTGTGCAAGGTCTTATTTTGACAGCCTCATTTAAAATAACCAGTCCTTTACTCCATTATTACTCACATTAAAATCAATTGGCACCATATACGTCATCTTTAGTGCAAAGATAGCAAAAATTTGTTTTCCCATATCTGCAGAAAAGTTTCTACTGGTTTTTATTAAATGATGCATCTCAGGTTACCTATTTGCCTATATATTGTGGCCTTTGAACTGTATCCATGCATTGTACCCACTGAATAACTTTCCCCTCTGGAGTCCACTGATTCTCAAGAGCGATCACTAGTACCATTTTCCCTGAGAGGTTTTTTACATAGTGGTGATATCACTTTGGTTTTCAAAAATTTATTTCTTCTCTCTTTTTGTCTGTTTTTTCTTCATACTAATTTGCTTCTTTATTTCCCCCCTGTTTTGATTTAATTTATTCTTTATTCAGCTAGCTGGGCAAGTTAGCTTGTGAGAGTGAAACCCTGATTTATCTCACTGAATTTTAAAAATTGGAGATTCCAAATTTAGGAATTTATGATAAATTAAGAAAAACCTTCAGTGATTCAGGGTTTCTAAAATTTCAGTAGTCCCTTGAACATGATTATTCCTCTGTACTTACTATAAAGCTCCTGAAATAGGTACTTCAGTTATTGAGGATGTAGGTGGAGTGAATCTAAATGCTATTTCAAGCTTTCATGCATCAGATGAATGACTGTGCTGCTGGAAAAGTTATGTCAATTGATAATCATGTTTCTAACCTGGGTTTGCTTGACTTTAACTTCCAGCAACTGCATTTTGTTGCTCCTTTGGTAAAACAGAATGGGATTGTTAAGCAAATTATCCAGTCTCCAAATAAACTTGGTATCTGTCTTGAAAACCTCTTATTTTCCTACTGTTCTTTCTGCAGTGCTGACAGTTTAACAGACAGCAAGCTTCCAACAGTGCCACATGCTGCAGGAATGCACAAAGGTATGCTCTGTGTTTTGGCTGTTTTCTCTCTGTGTGTCCAACAGCTCTGTTGGGTCTCTCAGGTATTGGGGGTATAGATCCTTCTGAGCTCCTAAATCTTCTTTTTCTCTCAAATATGTCTTCTTATGCAAGATAATGCCCAGTTGTTGCTCATCAATCCTTGAATTGTGCTTGGCTGTTCTCAGCTGTGTGCTGTTGGCATGGGTGTCCCTGGGCAATGGGGCCATAGAGCTCTGCAGAGCTGTTCCCCCTCGGTAGAATTCTCTCAAATTATGACTCTAACATTTCTGTTCTGTTCCATTTTAAGAAGACAAAATATTTGAATCCAAAACTATACCTTGATTCTGTTTAGGCAAATTATCTCTATAGAAGTAAGCCCTAAGAAATAAACCCTCAATGGCAGTCGATGCCTTACCTTTAGAAAGCGATTCTCCAGAAATTCTAGTTGAGTTTAGTAGCAGTGGAAGAACTGATACAAAGAACAGTGTACCTTATGTGAGAAAAACATTCTGTAATTATAGTAATCCTAATATCAGAATCCCTTCCTATGCACAATACTGTATTCCAGGACAAACTAATGCACATACATTTCTGTTTTCAGTATTGCTCTATATCCCTGTTTACAGAACCAGAAAATCTATCTAATGTTCAAGTCATTGTTTTCTTTATAAATTATGCTGATCCAAATGTTACTTTCTAGCTACAGGGCTCTGATGCAGCTGGTGCTGTCTCACACCAGTAAGTCTTTTTCCTGGACATTGCTGTCATCTGAAAACCATATGTACTTTTTAAACAATATATTTATATCTTTTAAGTGATTCATTGAATCAGCATACTTTTGCTTCCTGTTTTTCTGTTAAATTCAAATTAACTTTTGCTGCAGTGCAGAAATGAAAAAGAAATGCATCATGTAATCCATTGTTTATACATAGAATCAATACATCTAACAGAGATGTAAGCTCTGTACTGCGTGTGAACTTTCTGTCTACCTTGTTCACTATTACAGAATATTAGAATTGAAAACATAGACTTCTAACAGGCTAAGAGTTTTCATGGGATTCATACAACATTTTCATTTCTGCAAGTAGACATCAATCATGTTACAGTTTACCACAGTGGGTAGATTTTTAGTTTCTCTAAGGTGAAGCATGGTAGATATAAAAAGGTACCTACCCAGTAACCTCCACAATCTTATCTATGTTACAGAGTGCACAGGTAAATATGCAGTATTTGTGTTAATAATTTTCAGCAGTGTAACTACCCTGAAGCTGTTCTGTCACATCAGCACCAGAACAAATGTGGGTACTGACCAAAGCCCAGCTGCTCTCTTTTGCAGCTGACAACCCAGGGTTCAGCTGTCCAGGAGCAAGACCCACTTTGGTGAAGCTCAGTTTGGTAACTTTAAACTGGTGTTTCAGAAGAAGAAAATATTCTCTAGCTGAAAGTGGATTCATAGGCTAAAGACATGTGACAGAAGGAAATAAAAACACAGGTGCTTATTGAGCTAGTATTAGTAATCTAGAAACTCAGGAAAAAGCAGAGTGAAGGAAAGGTGTAAAATCATGAAGGGGAAAAGAAAAAAAAAAAAGCAGAGTCAGAGGTTTAGCTCAAGTTTCCAAGATAAGCAATTTCCAATGAGTGACAGAAGCCAACACTTCCCCACTGACCCCTCTGCCATCACTCACCAACAATCATTCCTTGAATGCCTTTGTTTGGGTCTTGAAGAATTTCATGCTTAACCTTATATAATTTTAGTCTTGCCTTTCTACAGAGTAAATAACTGCTATATACCTACAACTAGTTCAGGAACTTGTCTTCAGAAGGTCTTCATGCAGAAGACACCCAAACCAAATTATTCAGGCATCATGCCAGTTTTAAGGGTAGGAAACAACATGTCTTAGCCCCAACTCTGTTGTGTTGCATAGAGATATATACAGACATTGGTCATTACAGATTATTTTCATTAGTAATGAAAATTAGAGATGTGAATTCTTTTACACTGGTAGAAATAAGATGAGGTGATGAAAAACAGTGATCCAGATGTCATTTAGATGCATCAATTCCAACAAATTATTTCCTACCTGTTTTCTCTACAGCCCTTGAATGGGTTTCAATAGTACCAGGCTCTGGGAAGATGAAACAGAAAAAAAACCTATGCTATAGAGGAAAGAATTCTTTGAACATAGCTTTCCCAGTGGGATGCTTAGATGTATTCTACACAAATACAGAATTTGTGTCTGTGTGTGTATGCATGTGCATGTAGAAGGGTAAGGGTAGCTGTGCTAGCAATCCTCACACTGCTTCAGTCCTTTGTCACCCACAGAATATATTCCTATGAATACTGAAGTATATTACAATTTCCAGTGGGAAAAGGGAGTCTTTCAAATGAACACTAACAGCCAAATGCTAGGATTATCACTTGTCTTCTCTTTGTAATTGTAATGTAATTGACATCCTACATTATATTTCCATTTCAAAGAAACAAGGAGCTCTATTCAGCAGCTGTGCAATCACTCTCCAATTACCACTCCCATTTAGTCTACATAGATAGTCTTGGTGGCCCAGGTTTTAGATTTCACTTCTATATTAGAATAAAACAGATTCATTTCAAACATCAGTAATTATGCAAGTGAAAGACATTTTTAAAGGCAGAAAAAAAACTCACATTCATTCCTGAAATTATGATGGCCAGTGCAGTGCAAACTGTCCTATCAACACAGGAATCTAATAATAGAGCTACTGTCATGGTTAGTTTTGGCTTAGATCTAAGCCACTGCTTGTAGCTGTTTAATGCGTGAAGTATCACTTACCAGTTTTCCTAATGTAGTTGTGGTCAACATATCTGTGAAAATAGAATATTCAATACCATTACTTTTTATCCAAAGGAGACCAGATTCTTCCACTTCTATTGTTTCTACTTCTTCAGATAATAAGCAGCTTTCCCTCTGGAAATTGACAAATTAATTGTTTGCTATTCAGGCAGTTTTCCTCATAAAATATATGTTCTGAAGGACATCATCACAGGAATAGGAAGTCAAGTTCCTGAGTGAATTATAATTGTGGAGATTTTAGTTCTGTATTAGAACACAATCTGAAGAGGGTGATTTTCATTCATTTGGAGAACAAATAATACAGTCTTGATGATTTAGAGAACTTAACAGAAATTATGACCCCTGTACGCTGCAAAGGATTGAAGACCCCTGCACAGCACATGTAGCCCAGGTCTCAAACACTTAAAGATTCCATTAATACTAGAACAGAGTCTGTGTGCTCTAAGAGAAAAAAGACTTATAAAAATACAGAATTATTGAGGGACAAAATTTAGACTAAGAGGATATGATATACTTAACAAAAGCCACTGCAGGTCTGACTTTTTCTGAAGTAATCCATAGTGGTATTTATTTAATATTTATTAAATTTATTTATTAGTAATATTTATTACTACCTCAGAGCTAAGACACAAGGGGAAAAATCCTTCTTTACAATTTTGAATGAAGAGAAAAAATGGTGGCCCACTTATTTTTTCATTCAAGTATTGTAGAAATGTTCTAATTAAATGCTTCTTCATGTTAAACTCTTGCAATGGTTTTCTCTAGGCAGTTTTCTATGTAATGCAACAGAGAATTTATTAATTATCTTTTACAGGGTAGGTTTTATATTTATTTATTGGTGCAATGATTTTATATCCTTCATTTGTGAAGACACTTTAATAGAAAGGTCCCATTTTCATTTGTCCTGCACTTCTAACAGAAAACTTTCTCTGTGAACTCACACTATGTAATCTAGTGCAGTTTCAAAACCTGGCATAAATGAAGGTGAAAATGTGTGGATGAGAAAGAAAAAGCAAATGCTGCTTGAAATGCAGTATCTCAGTAACAGAAATCTAAGGGTTTAGATTTTCTCAAAAATATTAGTATTTCATGTTGCATATAGATTGTATATTCCATATGCCATTTGAGGAGCATAGGGAATTGTCAGAGGAATAACGTGTGGATATCAGCATCCATGCTGCTTTTGGATTTACTTTGCTCAGAATGCAAAAAAGTGTCTAGCCAGGCATTTTGAAGATACTTTGAGCCTTAAGGCTTATTTTTTAATCTCTGTACAAGTAGTCTGTAATTTAGACCTATTTCTATCATGTTTGCTGGCTGCACATTCAACATGGTTGCCTCACTGAAGGATCACAGATTCCAGTTACTAAGTTAGCAGCCACTGGCACTGCACTGTGGAGTCCCTGTCATGGAGTTCATGAAATGAGCTTTCTGAGTATAGATACTCACTTTAGGTTCTTTTTTGTGCCTTAAGCCCACCAATAAAATAATTTATTTGTCTATTCACCAGACCTTTTCCTTTAGAGGTCCAGGATTCCACAGTTATGAAATAATTCATTTATTTTACTTCTAAGTGAAGAAATCTGATTAGTATAAATTCTGACAAATAAGTTACACATCATTAAATATGCCAGTCCTCTATACAAGTTTTTTGTATTTGTTGGTATGGAGCTTCCCAGTGTTGTGGTTTAACCCCAGCTGTTTACTAAGCCCCACACTTTTACTTTCTCAACTTCCGTCCTCTCTCCGGTGCAGAATCAGAGGAACAAAAGTGAAAAAAGTCATGGGTTGAGATAAGGACAATTTAACAGGTAAATTTAAACAGTGGAATTCATTCACCATGCCCCAGGGGCAGGCAGGTGCCCAGCCATCCTCAGGAAAGCAGGGCTCCTCCCTAAGGGTACCTTGGGGATACAAATGGCATTGATGAGAACATCCCCCCACCCTCCTTCCTTCTTCCCCAGCCTTATATGCTGAGCATGGCACCATCTGGTGTGGGATATCCCTGTGGTCACTTGGGGTCAGCTGTCCTCTCAGCCTGGTGGGGAGGGGTGAGAAGGAAAAAAGGCCCGGCAATAAAGAAAATATCCCTGAATTATCAAGACTGCTTCCAACACAGATTCAAAACATAACCCCACACCATCTACTATGGAAAAAATTGACTCTTCCCCAGACAAAACCAGCACATGCAGTTTCACTACTTTTTTCTCTTACTGCAGATAAAGTAATTTAAATTACATAAATACTACATTTCCCATAGAATACACTGGATATAAGATGGGAATACATTTATAAAGCAACTATGGCTTGGTTTGCATAAAGTACTAAAAATCTCTGCACAGGCTGTTTTATCTGTATTTATTCTTTCAGTATGTTTCTGGGCAGACCTACATGCCAGAGAAATAGTGATTAAAAGACTGCTGTCAAATACAATCATGCTAAGAAAAACTGAAAAAACACTTGCTTAATTTAGTCCTGTAATGACCTTGATTTTATTAATTTTGGACTGGATGCAATTGCTTCTGGGGAGTCACAGTGCTATTTCCTTCCTTGTACTGGAAAATCATGTTCCTACATGAGTCAACTATGAGTTTGAAACTTTGCTGCAGAGTTAACTCACATTATCCTAAACTGGGTTAAAATAAATGGCTTTCTCATATATGTCCCTCGGCGGAAAAAAAAAAAAAGGAGAGAAAGAGGTTGAGAGAAAAAAAAAGAAAATTCATGTAAACTACTGTCCTGGTTTAGGGCAAATTTGGGGGAAAACCTCTGGAAGGAGCCCCCAGAAAGCAAACCTCCACGACTCCTCCCCCACCACAGGGTTCGGGAAGAATTTTCTCAGAGAGAAGTGGAAAAAAACCTGTTTATTTAACAAGGAAAACACTCCCCAGCACACACACACAAAAACCTGAACAACATCAGATGACAAATTCAGAAAGTCTCTCTTACGAGTGGTCGCCCAGTTGTTGGTCTCCGGCGCTGGGGATGACTGCTGCTGATCACAAAATGCAGACTCCCGGTGTTTGTTGGTGTTTCCCAGGTCCCCGTCCGGAACAGGTTCAGATGGTATAATTTTATTTAGGCAAAAGCAAGAGCAAAAGCAAAAAAGTAGGAGCAAGCAAGCCCGCAAGCAAGCAAGGCCTAGCCTTTCCTAAACACAGACCACAGGGGAGGTGAGCCAGATGATAACAAGACAAAACAAACCCCCACTTCCAGAGTCAGTCCTGAAAGCACAGAACACAACACCAAGCACAAACAGCACACACAACTGGGGATACAAGCACCACAACGTCACCCTAGGACAGCTGCCCATTTACACTGCTGAATTGAACCTAGTCTTTGAATTTGTAAGCAGGAAACAAATTATAACATTTCTTTGCTTGTTTAGTCCCTGAATTCAGTTCCTGTCATGGAGAAGGACAAGGTGATCACTAAGATAACTGTCATCCATAGTCAGAAAAGGCCAGCTATTTCTTACTGTGATGAAATCTTCTAATCTTCTCTCTAGCAAACAAAGGTCACCAGCTAATCCACACACCTCACTGGAGGGATTCTAGGGAGGTTTGAATTAGCATCTCAATTTCTGTACCAAGGTCACAAAACCAAACTTCCTGAATTATGTAGTGGTTCCTCACATTCATGTTGTCATTACCTATCAATAACCTGTGCTCAGAGGTCAGATCAAAACAAAGTAAAACATTATTTTTTCAAATTTCAAACTAAATTGAAAGTTAGGAACAAGAAAATATTGGTAGGTAAAAGGAATAAAAATATTCACCCTTTGGTCAAAATTGCTTTGTCATAGTGAATGGCATTCTTTGCCTTGTGTAACATCATGCAAATATTGATGAGCAAGCAATCTTTTAAATTCTTCGGTGTTGTGAAATGTTTCCATTAATTTGTATTAAAAATGTGTATATGTTGTGCAGCTTTTTTTTTGTCTTCTATGTAATTAGTTATTTTCAAAATTTTTGCTGACTGGTAAAAATAAGCTCTACAAGAAGAGCTTATTGAGAAGTACACTTTAAGAATCAAGATATAATATTGTCTTCTATATCATTCTTGTACCTGTTAATAGATTTTTCTCATACTATCAACTTTTTTTTAGCTTGAAATATTTGATAAATTTTAATTTTAAAATTTATTTTTATCTCAATCAACTCTGAGTAACAAATTATCTTAGTGACAAATTTAATGGGCATAATCTAGGAAATTTGCCTATGCAATATACTTTTATTTCTTATAATCTGTTTTGTTTCCTCTGCCTAAAAAGGATCTGCAATGACGTGATCTTTTTACTCCAATGACATCTAAAGCTAAGTACAATCAGGGACATCTTAGGCATTTTGGGACTTGTCTTCAGGAATCAAAAGAACTAACACTAAAATGTAACTAATTAAAATATGATCCATCTGAAACAATGAGTGGTAGGTGTTCACAGAATTGAACCAATTTGCTCATCTTGAAGTTAAATTTCTGTTACCATGTGGTTTTCTGACTGAATCATTCCAGTTCTTTTATCACACATACTTTGGCTGACATAGTACTATTCCATTCTCACAATGTTGCATATTAGTGAACCTCCCATTGTTTCACGTGATGGCATTTCTAAGATGAGCAAACTGCTCACTGAGAAAAGATGCCTTTCCTTTCATCAGACCATTAGGAATAAAATCCTGATCATCTGGATGCTACTTGTTGCTGTCTCAGAGTTTATGTAACCTTGCAACCAAAGAAATTATATTGCATAATCAAAATAAATAAAACAGGGACTTTTCTTAAGAAAACTTCGAGGTGGATTGAAAATTTTCTTAAAAAAATAAAAATATACTAAAAATTCCTCTTTTTTTGCTGTTTTTTAATCCATCTAAGTTGCCAGTTGGTTAGGTTGATGGAAAAAACTCTGGTATCCAGTCAGAATGGATAAGAGAGTGAGAATTTGGCTTATAAGACAATTTGTTTTATCTTAGATGGTCAGACATGGCAGCAAAATTCCAATTTCACAGTAGGTCACTAGAAAACACTGATATTCCCACAAGTCATTGCAGGGGTGGATGACAAACCTTTAAAATAGGAAAAGAGGCAAATCCCAAACTTTCTAAGAGTTGTGATAGTTCCATTGGGAAGCTCTGCCATCTTGTGTTCAATTAGAAGATAAATCCGGTTTTCCCAGAGGACCAGAAGTGTAGGACTTCATAAATTCTTACCTCTTCTAAAATAAGCGCAGGCATAAACTCATTGGCCTGTGACTACAGTTTAAGCGTAAATTCTTAGACTGGCTTTTCTTTACAAGCATGGGTGGTACATTTAATGTCATACATGAGTTTGTGCTATCAAACTCCACATTGCCTAAACTGAACAAGATTAATGCCTTTGTGATAGGTGACACAGCTAGCCACATGAGTCTGCCTTCAGATTTACAGGATTATGGCACCACTAAGAGAGTTCACTTCTATAGATTCCCTCTAACAAGTCAGGAGAAAAAGTGCTCCTTTACTTGCTGAAAGGTTAGTCATAAATTAAATCAGATTATCATTTGTGCTAAAGAAATTGAATCATGTCAGTCATTAATGGATTAGCTGAAAATGCTATTGAGGTACAGACAAGATATTGTGAGTGACTTGTTTTAGAGCCTGCAGAAAGCAAGCTTTGAAGTCCTGCTTCTGAAGAATCGCTTAGAAGTCCTTCTAGAGGGAAATTATGCCAAAGTATAGAACATTATGTAGCAAAAATACAAGAGACAATACTAAATTGTTAGAGATACAAGGCAGAAGGGTTGCTTTTCCAACAAGTGGTGTATGAGACATGTCTGTGTGTGGCAGCAGACCCCTCATTAGGGGTAGAAACGAGCCAAGACACAGACTCTCATTTACCAACAGAAAACGGGTCCTGATTTATTCCTATTACAGATTATCCATCCTGACTCCAACCAGTCACAGACTTTGACTGCAGCAAACTCCTACAATAGGTTTCTTTAGCAGACTTTGAAGGCAGGATATTTCTTGCTAGAATATAACTACAAGTATTAGTTTGCACACTCTGACCATAAGCTTTCACCTTGCTCAACTCTGACTGCAGACCCAGACTGACCTCACAGCATACCTTCAGTTCCTAAGGGCTCCTCTACCTCCCCCAAAGCCCCTGCCTCCAAGCTCTCCTAACCAGCCAACCCACCCCTTTTATCACACTTACTGTTATTAGTCACATCTGTGACCCATTAAGGGCAAGGCAATTCTTTGGTAATTAGTACAGCTGTGACTATCAGGGGCAAGGTCACCTGTAATCTCTCTTCCACACCTACATCTGTGAATAATGAGTTTGCTAGCTTTGACAGTTTGCTTCTGTTTAGCTTATTTGTTTTAGGAAATTTTGCTTTGATTTAGAAGTTTGAGAGATGGAAAGTTGACTGAAGACTTGAAGAGGACAGAGTAGGACCATTAGGAGATATTTATTTTTAGTGTGAATCATAATTGCTATATCATTATTCTATGTAGCCCTGTTTTAATTGATATATCACAAGTTGGCTCTTTAATATGCTTGGGAAAATTGTTGGTTTTGTGGCAGTTCCCTAAAGTTTTATAAATTTCTAGGTTGTCCAAGTCACTGTTGATAACAGAGTTCAGGAAACAGATGTGCTCAAGTAAGCACAATCAAAGCAACAGCTTGACTGAGAAATCATAGCTACTGATTTTGTGGAGGGGACCAATGAAGTTTTCATATATTCATTATCTGGATTATGTCTTAGCTGTACTCTTAGCAAATCAAATTTATTAACTTGAAAATCACTGATAGTCTTCAACGACTACTGTGTATAAGTATATATACTCCTTAGTACCTTGCAAGAGGAATTCCAGGGATTACATTGATGCAGACGAATCCCCTTCTGTAGGTATTGATCAGTTACTCCTTGCAAAGACAAGATGCTCTTCTCCTCTGTTCATGTGGATGCTTCTGCCCCATTGTCATGGTTTAGATTTGCCAATTAAGATACACTCATTTCTGTTGTGAGACAGAACCAGGAGTAGAAGCAAGGCAGGCCTAAAACTTAAGAAGGTATAAAAAGAAATTTATTAACTACACAAAGGGAAAAAACTCAGAATAAGATTGTCAGACCACTCTTTCCTTCCCTTTCTCAACCTTCATAACAATGAAACAAACATACAAGAAACTGCTTCAATTAATTCCCAACTCAAACAGTCCCTTCTTCCGTTCACTTTGGAGTGAGAAGCTTCCTCTTGTTAGGCTATAGGGATTTTTTCCACAAGAAAGTAGAAAACAGTCTTCTCGTGGTTTCATTTTCAC